>CAWUFW010027152.1:0-28629 GCA_963921515.1 Calotriton arnoldi | reverse complement strand
CATTTGGCAGTAGGTTGGCATAAAGTGTCACCAGCAAAGTTACAATTCTGTGAGAAAGAAGTTCTTTATTTAGGTCATGTCATTGAAAAGGGAATTCGGAAAGTCTCTCCGGATCGGATCAATGCTATAATGCGAATGAATCCGCCAAAAACACAGAAAGAAGTACGAATGTTTTTGGGAATGGTTGGATATTGTAGGCAGTGGATTATGAATTTTTCACTGATTGCCAAGCCATTAAAAAGATTGACACACAAAGATGTAACAGATCCAATACATCTTGATGTCGAAGAGATGAAAACATTCCTGGAGTTGCGAGACAACTTATGTTGAGCACCAGCATTAGGAATGCCAGATTTTGACAAAGAGTTTGAATTGTTCTGTAATGAACGTTATGGTTGCGCACTGTCAGTTCTAACACAAACTCACGAAACAGCACGAAGGCCAGTGGAATATTTTTCTGCCACGTTGGATCCAGTGACTGCAGCATTACCAGGATCTCTAAAAGCAGTTGCTGCTACTTGTGTGAGTCTTGAGCAGAGTGAGTCGATTGTAATGGGACATGCTTTGAGAGTATATGTGCCACATTCGTTTGAGATTATGCTAACTCGGACACGCACTCAGCACCTTACAAGCAGTCAGTTAACAAAATATGAGCAAGTGATATTGGGTGCGGAGAATGTAACAATAGCAAGATGTACAACACTGAATCCAGCCACGTTATTACCAACATCAGGCTATGAAGTGGTCATGGATGAAGTTGATCATGATTGTCTGGATGTGACTGAATTGTGTACTAAACCAAGACCTGATATCAAAGATACTCCACTGGTTGAGTCCGATGTTGTATTGTTTGTAGATGGGTCATGTTTGAGAGATTCAGAAGGAAGTTTGCGAGCTGCATATGCAATCTGCACAGTGGCAAATGTGATTGAAGCATCATGGTTGAAAGGAGTGAGTTCTGCACAAGTGGCTGAGTTGGGGCTCTTACTAGAGCATGTTGTTTATCGAGACAGTTGAGAGTGACAATATATACTGATAGCTAATACGGCTTCGGGGCGGTCCATGACTTTGGGCAATTGTGGTGCCAACGTGGATTTTTAACCTCTTCGGGTTCACCAATCAGAAACGGAGAGTATGTGAAGGGTCTACTGATGGCCCTACAATTGCCGGCACAAATTGGGGTGGTGAAATGTTCAGCACATCGCTCTGGCTGGGAATATGTCACACTAGGCAATAGATATGCTGACGAGATTGCACGATTTTGTGTTTCAAATACATATTCGATTAACAGGGACCAACAAATTGATCAAATTGGCCAAACAGAATGCAGGTTGATGTTCTCATCTGTTGAAACTTGGGAGGAGGTGAGAGAATTACAGGAGGAAGCAAGTGACTCAGAGAAAAATGGGTGGATTAAGTCAGGATGTACACGTAGATCGGAGGATGAGGTGTGGATCTATACAGATGGAAGACCAGTAATGCCAGATGGTCTGTTATCACAGATGGCAAGGGTCTACCATGGTCCAACACACATAGGTAGAGATGCAATGATTAGATTGTTTCAGCAAACATGGTTTAACCCAAAATTCAGGGTTATTGCAGAAAGTCTCTCTCAAAGATGTGCAGTATGTCAACAACAAAATGCAGGGAGAAAAACAGTAGTCTGCATGGGTCGAATGGGAAAAGCTGCGGGTCCATTAGCCCGTATGCTGATTGATTTCATTGAGATGCCTCCTTGCCAGGGACTAAAATATGTTCTTGTGATTGTTTGTTTGTTTTCTCGTTGGGTTAAAGCATATCCAACAAGAAGTAATGACAGCCTAACAGTTGCTAAATTGCTTCTTAGAGAGATAATACCTAGGTTCGGTTTCCCAGTCTCTTTGGAATCAGATAGGGGAACGCACTTCAACAATGAAATCATTTGGATGATTTGTGCAGCATTACATATTGAACAGAAGTTGCACTGTGCCTACAGACCTGAGGCTTCAGGTGTGGTTGAACAGATGAATGGCACAATAAAATCTAGATTGGCTAAGGTTTGTGCTTCCACAACACTGAAATGGCCTGATGCATTACCATTGGTGTTGACGAGTCCAAGTATCCATGACAAGAGAACAGGACTGTCCCCACATGAAATTGTGATGGGCAGGGCTATGAGACAGCTGACAGTCCCAGAAAATCAACTAATTAACATAACTGATAATTTGGTACTGGATTATTGCAAAGGATTGGCTGATGTGGTATGTTCTGTGTCTCACCAAGTTGAAGAAGTTGCAACAACAACACAGCAAGAACAAGGACATGATCTGAGTCCTGGGGCCTGGGTGCTTGTGAAGAAGCATGGAAGTAAGTTTTGCCTAGAACCACGTTGGCATGGTCCCTATCAAGTGATATTGGTAACAATGACACCTGGTAAGTGTGAAAGCTTGCCAAACTGGATACACGCAAGCCACACCAGGAGAGTTCCAAGTCCACTTGAAAGTGAAGAGCTTGCTGAAGAACGACGAGAACGAAACAATGTTCCGAGGCAAGATGAAAGTCGAATAGAGTGGGCGCAAGATATTGGGACTGAAGAAAATAATGCTGTGATTGTTACTGCTGAGAATGAAATAATCTCTGCAAACATTAATAAAGATAAGAGGAAAAGAGATTCATTGGGAGAAAGTACAAGCACTGGATCAATTGCAAGTGACATTGACAATGAAAAAGAAAAAAGAACAAAAAAGGGAGATGAGTGGCCAAAAGGAGTGAAAAGATTAAAATACTCCGTGAATACGAAAGTTCCAGAGACAGTAATTGAAATATCTAGCCAATCTGAACAGAGTGAAGCAGAAGAAAAAGAGCAAGTGAGAAGAACAAAGAGAATTAAAGTACCAAATAAGAAATACAGAGCACCTGAATGGACATATATAGTGACTTCTTCAACGAATGATTGCGAAAAAGAATTTCTCGAATTTTGTTTACAAAGCAGTTGCTCATACAAGCCGCCCTAAATGAACTGTTTTTCTTTTGGAAAGGGTGCAGAAAAAGAGAGAGGAGATTTATGAAATAAATGAATTTTGAAGGAAAAATTCTAAAGTAAAAGCCAAGATTTAAAAAAAAAAAAAAAAAGGAGCTGAAGAAGAGCTGTGGGAGAGCTGAAGAGACTAAAAGGTGTGGGGTGTACAACCTAAAACTAATCTAGCAAAATTTAGTAATTTTTGATCAAATTAAATTTTTTGATTTTTATAGATTATTATTCTTGATTTCTTAGAATGGATAGAACTAAATCAGAGACTGGTAAACGAAATCAGGATATATGTAGGCAAATATGTCTTAATGTTTGTCTTGCATCTGTTACGTTAATGTTCGTATGGTTGGTATTAACATTTGCAGTACCATATTTTATTTTTATTAATGTAGTAAATACTACTAATAATAATGAGCACGTAACAATTAATGTTAAAAGAGATCTGAAAGAGGATCCAGAGACTAATATTAAAGAATTAACTGGTAGTGTTTTACATGTGGATAAATCAATTAATGATTTCTCTTTAAATGTCTTTACTAAACTTCTCTGAGTATGTTGACACTATGGATGCGAGAGATTATGTGGGCATGCAATTACCTACGTCTGTGTCAGAAGGGATGACTTATCACCTACCTTTAACATATGGTATTTCGTGTAATGTACTAACCAGCTTATTTTATGGTAAGGAGATGTTTCAGTACTATTATTCAAACTTTGACAATTTTTTCATTAGTTCCTATTAGAAAGAATATGAATATAGTGTATAGTGCTAGGAATGCAGAATATATGGGTGACTTTTTTCATTCTACTAAGTCAATAGATACAGTATATGCGCATCGAAATAACCTAAGGTACAAGTTACATAGTGTAGAAATAGAATTCATTAACACAGTGGACGATAGACGTAGAAGTTTTAAACAAAGAGCTGCAGAGCAGAAAAGTAGAGAACTGCCATGGGCACATAAAGAAGGCAATTATGAAAAGGGTGAGACTTATGCTGCAATGACTCTGGATTGGCCTCATAGAGGGAAGCTTTGCTTCGTAAGGCAGAAGACTGATTATAATAATCATTTAGCTGGTTCCAGTGAATGTGAACATACTTTTCTTATTATAGGGGGTTGAGTTGGGGATTGAGAGGTGGTACCGATCCTGTGTTCCCTGGAGTCTATTTTGTGTGTGGGAAAAATGCCTACTATAGGTTGCCACCACATTGGTATGGGTGTTGTTATATGGGTATAGTTTTTCCAAAGATTTACCATGTCGGTAAAAAACATGGACCCAATGAAAAGGGACTAACAAGGAATAAAAGGGGTTTGAGTGTTGCAGAGATTGTGGGAGATATTTTTGGAGCATTGATACCTTCAGTTGGGGCGATTCTAAATCCACAAAAGATTAGAAAATTATCTACAGTGGTTGATCGTTTATCAATGGATACTGCTGGTGGGTTCTTAATGGTTGATACAGAAATGGTTGCTATGAGGACTATGGCTTTACAAAATCGACTTGCCTTAGATGTATTATTGGCAAAAGAAGGCGGAGTCTGTAGTATGCCGAAAATACAACAATGTTGCACATATATTCCTGACAAAAGTAGAGATTTGGAGGGATATATTAGCAACATTACTAAATTACATGATGATTTGGTGGAACTGAAGGTTGACGGTGCTTGGTAGAAACTGAGTAAGCGTTTCTCTTCTATAGGTAATTGGTTTTCAACATTTACTAATAGCTTATTAGGAAAGATACTAACACCAATAGTTGCTGTTGCTACCGGCATACTAATGGTATATTTGCTTTATAAATGTTGCAAGAATAAAACAAAAGATGCAAAACGGAGAGCGAGAAAAAGGAAAAGAGAAGAAATAGAATTGGAAGATTGAAAGGGTACCTATTATAGTATGATGAAAGATTTAGAGGGTGTTAGAATAAAACAGATGAGAAAAATGGACACTGCATTCTGAAATGGTTGTTGTGATGGTTTGGAGTACCATCAGATGGGGGATTGATGGAGCACGATTTTTTTATATAAAATCTGCCTGATGAATTTCCTTTATTTGCATGTATTTTTATTAACATACGCGGAATTACTAATATAACACAAGAGTGAATAACATGAGAAAATGTGCACAAGGCACAATAGTTGATTTTTTCTAAGCTGAAATAATATGAATATTGCTAACTGAGCGTTATTCTGTCTTCCTAACTGCAGAAAATAAACAACAAAGATTCTGCTTTTATTCTTCGTGAAAGTAGTGTAGGTTTCTTAGAAATAATTACCTCTCTTGGTAAAATAAATGTAGGCCTCAGCAAATGTTTGTTAGGGGATGTGCTGCAGTGTTCCTGTGCTTTCTACCCTTGACTAAAATGTAACTAATACTTCCTTAGAATAAAGAAGCTGTATAGTTCTTTCCTGTCTAGGCGAGGATTGTATGTCACTATTGCTGGATTTATTATACAAATGTATCTAGGTTCTTCCTTCTTCCTCTCTTGGAAGTTGTACAATTTTTAGACAAAGTGTTTAGAAATATTACTTAGGTCATTGTCAGAAGACAGCCACACCATCGTGTTTAGCCTATGAAAATGTTTGTAGAGAGTAGAGAAAGTAACATTTTAGCTAGGGAAAGGAAGTAGCGTACTATAAAGATTCCTATGGGAAAATGCTCCTCGGCTTGTTTACAAGATTCGTGACCTGTCCTGCATTCGTGGTATGCTGCATGCCGTGCTGATTCTCTGGCTGGCAAATCCTACAGCTCCTAAGAGACTTTTCGGAGACTTTGCACATCATCGGCTGATGGTGCTGCCCTTGCTATACTCTAACGGCCGTGGAGTTAGCTTTTCGAACTAATTGCACGTTGTGCATTAGTATTTAATTTGTAAATGAGCTGTTTCACTGATGTTTTCTTTTCCTCTCACTCCTCTATACCTGATTTTCTGATGTTTATTGAATGATCTGTGATAATTATTGTGAATCTATACTGTATTCTATGAACCAATTTATGACATTAGAAATGTATTGTGTTTGACCATTCATATTATGAAATAACAAGAAAACTAATAGAAAAGAATAGAGCCTGTCTTTATTCCAGAGTTATTGAATTATTTGGATGTTTATAATGACAAATGTTTAGCGTATTTCTTCATTCTGGGTCCTCATGGAGAAATAGCATTCTGTCTTTTATTGCTTAGTCCCTTTTAGCTCTACCAAAAATTCATCGGAGGACCTTTGATATTGCTAATTGTGAGACAAATGACTTATGGACCAATCATTAGAGTTACGCTTCTGATCATAATATAGTGGTTGGTGTGGATAAATACCTAACAGTAAAAACCCCCAACGCTTCCGCTGCATCAGACAGCGATGCAATGCCTCTTTTGCTCCACGCATCGCTCTCGATGTTTACGCATCCAAGGTACCAGCGGCTCCATCGCGGTCAGCCTGAACTTTTGCATTTGAACCGCTCAAGCGCAGCAAGATAGCCCCGGTTGGTGCAATCTGTTTCCAAGTACTACAAAAACATTTATTCTTAAAAAATTCATATCCTGACTTCTACTTATTGGATTTTTGTTGTTTTGGTCTCGTTTTACTCATAAAAATATACGCTAGTTTTCTAAACTGGTGTGGAGTATTTTTGTAGTGCTTTCACTGTGTTACTGTTGAACAAGTTACTTACCTTCGGTAACGATATATCTGTAAGAAACATAGGTTAGTTATAGATTCCTTACCTTAGAATTACCCCCAGGCGTCAGATTGGATCCGGAAAGTTTTTCGTCAGCACTACCCCTGCGCGTCGGTAGGTGGCGTCGGTCGGCTCCGCGTCCGTCGTCGTGGTCGCCGTGATGACGTCGCGGACGTTACTTAGACACCGCCCTCGCGCACTGACGTCAGTTCTGTACACGACTTTCTGCGCCAGGAACGCAGAGCCATGCAAGACACTGACCACTGGTGCACAAAACTAGGGCCCTGAAAGGATGTCCTTAACCCTAGAAGTCAGTTCACAGAACGGGGAGGATGGGTGGGGCGGTAAAGAATCTATAACTACCCTATGTTTCTTACAGATATATCGTTACCGAAGGTAAGTAACTTGTTCATCTGAAAGAAACAGTTAGTTATAGATTCCTTACCTTAGAATAGATACCCCAGCAATACCAACCCCGGAGGTGGGTCTGCGAACTAAGTTCACACCAGAAAGTCCTGGAGAACAGAACGGCCAAAGTAGCCGTCTTTCCGGACTTGGCTGTCCAGGCAGTAGTGCTTGGTGAACGTGTGCAGTGATGCCCACGTAGCTGCATGACAGATGTCATTTAGGGAGACTCCTCGTCCCAAAGCAGTAATAGCTGCCGTCGCCCTGGTGGAATGGGCGCGCAACCCCACTGGAGGCTCCTTCTTTGCTAAAGAATAGCAGGCCTTAATGCATAGAACGACCCACCTGGAGATGGTTCGTTTGTGCACGCCCGACATTTTTTGGCACCCACTTAGCCAACAAAGAGCTTGTCATCCACCCGGAATTGCTTTGTGCGATCCAAATAAAATGAAAGCGCACGTTTTGGGTCCAGACGGTGGAGCCTCTCTTCCTCTTTTGAAGGATGCGGAGGCGGAAAGAAGGTGGGCAAATTGATGGTTTGGCCAATATGAAAAGAAGTGACCACCTTTGAAAGAAAGGAAGGTCGAGTTCTGAGGACGACGTTGTCTGGATGAACAGCCAGAAAGGGAGGCTTGGAAGAAAGTGCTTGGAGCTCACTCACCCTGCGAGCAGAGGTGATGGCCACCAGGAAGGCAGTTTTCAAAGTGAGAAGCCTGAGAGGACAGTTATGTAGTGGCTCAAAGGGAGCGCACATAAGGTAGGTAAGTACCAAGTTCAAGTCCCACTGGGGCATTACGAAGGGAACAGGAGGAAACAGATGAGTAATGCCCTTAAGGAATCTATTTACAACAGGTGACTTGAAAAGAGAAGGCTGATCAGGAAGCCTAAGAAAGGCTGAAATGGCGAAAGGTAGCCCTTGACAGTGCCCAGAGCAGAGCCGTGCTGGGCCAAAGAAGGGAGGAACAAGAGAACCTCAGAAAGAGGGGCGGAAAGGGGACCCACAGCCTTTGATGTGCACCATGCCACGAATTTGTTCCATCGGCAGGCGTATACCGTCTTAGTGGAGGGACGCCTTGCTGCCAAGATAACATCACAGACTTCGGGAGGCAGGTCAAACGACGTCAACTGCCGCTGCTCAATCTCCACGCAAGGAGGTGAAGGCTGGACAGGTTCGGGTGGAGGACCGTCCCTTGCTGCTGCGACAGAAGATCCTCCCGAAGAGGCAGTCGGATCGGAGGATCGATGGCCATGTTGAGCAGCTCGGGATACTAGACTCTCTGTACCCAATCCGGAGCCACAAGAATGACTTGGGCCCGGTTGCGCTTGATCTTCTTCAGCACTCTGGGCAGAAGTGGTATAGGCGGAAAGGCATATAGAAGACCGCAACTCCACTCGCGACAAAAAGCGTTGCCTAGCGAGTGCCGCCTTGGAAATTCCAACGCGCAGAATTGCTGACATTGCGCGTTCTCTTCGGTGGCGAATAGATCTAACCAAGGCTATCCCCACTGTTGAAAGAGACCTTGCACCACCTCCGAGTGAAGATGCCATTCATGATCCATCATGCACCTGCGGCTGAGTTCGTCCGCGGCGTTCAGTGAACCTGCCAGGTGTTGAACCACCAGGGATATGCCCTGATGTTCCAGCCATGTCCAGAGATGGAGAGCCTCTTGACTTAGGGTCCACGACCCCACCCCGCCTTGTTTGTTGCAGTACCACATGGCGGTGGTGTTGCCCGTGAACACCTGCACTACTCTTCCCCGGACAGAGGGAAGGAATGCTTTTAGTGCAAGACGCCCAAAGCTCCAGAAGGTTGATGTGGAGCTCGGACTCCGCCGGACACCAGAGGCCTCTGATCTCCGCCTCTCCCATGTGGCTGCCCCATCCCAGAAGGGATGCGTCTGTCACCACTGTGTGTTCTGGTTGGGGAAGGGAGAGGGATCTGCCGTTGACCCAATTCTGGTTTGTGAGCCACCACTGCAATTGTCGTGCAGTGCCCTCCGAGATCTGGACGTAATCGGACGGATTCCCCTGATGCTGCGCCCACAGGAACTTCAGGTCCCACTGCAGAGCCCGCATATGCCACCTAGCATGATCGACCAGCAGGATGCAGGAGGCCATGAGGCCCAGCAGCCTCAGGGTCATCCTGACGAAACCCGGGATTGAGGCTGAAAGATCGGAATCATAGCTCGAATATCCCGGAGTCGCTGTTCGGGAGGATAAACCAGAAACTGCATCGTGTCCACAACCGCTCCGATGAGGAGGAGCTTCTGAGAGGGGGTCAGGTGTGACTTCGGCACATTGATGGAGAACCCCAGCGAATGCAGGAGGTCGGCCGTAGTCTGGAGGTGGGAGACGACTGCCTGGGGCGAGCCCGCCTTCAACAACAAGTCGTCGAGATAGGGGAAGACCGGAACCCCTGATCTGCGCAGATGAGCTGCGACCACCGCCATCACTTTCATGAACACCCGAGGGGCGCCGGTAAGGCCAAAGGGAAGCACGGTAAACTAAAAGTGCTCGTGGCCTACCGTGAACCGCAGGTAACGCCGGTGGGCCGGCAGGATGGGGATGTGGAAATAAGCGTCCTGCAAGTCCAACGCTACCATCCAGTCTCCAGGGTCGAGGGCAGACAAGACCTGAGCCAGGGTCAACATTTTGAACTTCTCCTTCCGGAGGAAGCGGTTGACGTCCTGAGATCCAAGATAGGAGGCAGGCCCTTGTCCTTCTAGGGCACCAGAAAGTAGTGGGAATAACAACCACGACCTACTTCTGGGGCAGGAACCCGCTAGATGGCTCCCTTGGCCAAGAGAACAGTAACTTCCTGTTGGAGAAGGGTCAGATGATCCCCCGACATATGATGGTACTGGGGTGGCATGGGTGGAGGGATAGTCTCGAAGGGGAGGGAGTAGTCCCTTCGGACTATTTGCAAAACCCACCTGTCCGAGGTGATGGTGCGCCAGTGGGGGAGGTGATGGCGAATCCTGCCACCCACTGGCGTTTGATGTGCCTGAAAGGTCGGACTAGGAGGGTTTGGAGGCTGCTGCAGAGGGGGCTGTGGTGGACTGGCCCGCCCTCTGGCCCCCAGAACCACATCGGTGGTTCCCACGTCCCCGGCCGCGCTGAGGTTGAACAGCATGCGCTGGCCTGTGGCTCTGAAAGGAACGTGTCGGGGCACCCCCTCCGTGGCCACAAAAGGGGCGAAAGGCAGACCGTGCAGGGTGCATGGTGGAGAGGCCCACAGACTTGGCTGTAGCACGAGAGTCCTTGAAGCGCTCTAGCGCACTGTCTGCCTTGTCGCCGAACAGGCGACTGCCATCAAAAGGCATGTTCATCAAGGTGTTCTGGACATCCCCAGAAAAGACAGTCGTCCTCAACCAGGCGTGACGGCGAAGCGTGCCAGACGTTGAAATGGTCCTACCCATTGAGTCGGCAGTGTCCAGTCCACAACGGATGGCGAACTTTGCTGTGTCTCTCCCCTCGGCAACAGCCGGGAGAGCACGGCCCGGGCCTCCTCCGGACACTGAGGCAGCACCTGCGCCACCGTATCCCACACGGAGTGGGAATAATGGCCCAAGAGGCATGCGGTGTTCACCGACCGCAGCCCTAAGCTGGAGGAAGAAAACAACTTCTTCCCAAGCTGATCCAGCTTCTTGGATTCCCTGTCCGGTGGTGCGGTAGGGAATGCACTTTGGGACGCTGAGGCTTGGACTACCAAGCTCTCGGGGGAGGGGTGTTGGGAGAGGAAAGTGGGGTCACCCAGAGCCGGGCGGTGGCGTCGAGCTGTCGGAACTCAGTACCTGAACTTGTGCCGCCACTGGAGCAGAAGGGCTGAATTACTGTAAGGACGATATTTTCCCAACTCCACTGCGCACCAGATTTCACTCTGCCCGCAGAGGGGAGGGGGAAAGGGGAATGGGAAGATAGAGAGACTGCCACAGCAGTGCCACCTGGAGCTCTTCTTCAATCTGGTCTCCTAGCACCTGTAATTACAAGCACAAAATTACTCTGTACACTACTTTTGCAAATACATGTCCTATATTTTTTAATGTAATTCTCAAATTCTCTAGTACCTATGTTACTCTGCGGACTAGCTTCTCTCTTTAGTATTGTAATTAGCCTTATATATGTTGCGCCACCGTATCCCACACGGAGTGGGAATAACGGCCCAAGAGGTATGCGGTGTTCACCGACCGCAGCCCTAAGCTGGAGGAAGAAAACAACTTCTTCCCAAGCTGATCCAGCTTCTTGGATTCCCTGTCCGGTGGTGCGGTAGGGAATGCGCTTTGGGACGCTGAGGCTTGGACTACCAAGCTCTCGGGGGAAGGGTGTTGGGAGAGGAAAGTGGGGTCGCCCAGAGCCGGGCGGTGGCGTCGGGCTGTCGGAACCTAGTACCTGAACTTGTGCCTCCACGGGAGCAGAAGGGCTGAATTACTGTAAGGACGATATTTTCCCAACTCCACGGCGCACCAGATTTCACTCTGCCCGCAGAGGGGAGGGGGAAAGGGGAATGGGAAGATAGAGAGACTGCCACAGCAGTGCCACCTGGAGCTCTTCTTCAATCTGGTCTCCTAGCACCTGTAATTACAAGCACAAAATTACTCTGTACACTACTCTTGCAAATACATGTCCTATATTTTTAAATGTAATTCTCAAATTCTCTAGTACCTGTGTTACTCTGCGGACTAGCTTCTCTCTTTAGTACTAAAACTGGTGCTGGAGGCAAAACCTTCCTTAAATTTGGGGGATTTCTTTTGACCAGAGAGACATGAAAAACTGGGTGTACCTTCAATTTTTGGGAAGTTTGACCTTTACACAAACTGGATTTACCATTCTTTCTACAACATAAGGGCCTACAAATCTGGGTTGAAACTTTCTGTTTCCCTTTAACTGCATGTTTCGAGTGGAGATCCACACCTGATCTCCAGGCTCAAAAACTGGACTTTCCCTTCTACTCTTGTCTGCCTGCTCTTTGTGTAACTTTTTTGCTCTTACTACATTTTCAGTAGCAACTCGATAGGCCTTTTCTAACTCCTGCATAACTTCCTCCACTGCTGGTACCTCACTCTCAATCTTATCAATTAACATGTTTGGGTGCCTGCCAGAATTCAAAAAGAAGGGGGTAAAACCTGTGGATGAGTATACAGAATTATTATAGGCAAATTCTGCTGTCCAGAGCAAAGCGGGCCAATCTCCCTCCTGATCCATGAGATACAGTCCCAAGTATTGCTCTAAATCCTGATTCACTCTTTCCGTCTGTCCATCAGTCTCAGGATGGAAACTGGTAGACAAGCGGGAATCCACTCCCAAACACTTCAATAATGACCTCCAAAAGTGAGACACAAATTGTGTCCCCGATCGGAAATCACCACCTTTGGAATTCCATGTGATTTAACAATGTGCAGAGTGAACAAGGTTGCTAACTGGGCTGCGTTTGGAAGAGCTGTTAAAGGGATATAATGGCTCATCTTGGTAAAGTGATCAACCACCACCCAAATGGTGGAATAACCTTAACTAAAAGGCAAGTCAACAATGAAATCCATAGAGACTGTATGCCAAGGATATGGGGCTACAGGTAGGGGTATTAAAAGTCCCTGAGGTGCCTGTCTACTGGCCTTTCCCTTCACACACTGTTCGCAAGATGCCACATACTGCCTCACCTGAGACTCCATGCCTGGCCACCAAAATGATCGTTTCAAAAGTTCCAAGGTCTTCTTCACTCCCTTGTGACCTGCTAGTGGATTGTCATGAAACAATTGGATGACTTCATTCTGCAAATTGTTATCTGGTACATAAAGCTTCCCTTGAAAGTAGGGATTCCCTTCCTTGACCTCTCTCTCAGGACCTTCCAAAATCCAACTCTGGATTTCTGCTTGTGGTATACTTGCTCTTATCTTATCTTCCAGCTCCGGGTACAAAATCGTTCCTACAATTTTTTCCTCTGGGATTATATGACCCTTCTTGTGGACTTTCTTTTTCTTCTCCAGTATGCAAACGAGATAGAGCATCAGCCTTTCCATTTACTGAACCAGGCTTATAGGTCAGGACAAAGTCAGTCTGCAAAAAAGAGAGACCACCTGAGTTGTCGTGGGGTAAGTGTTCTTGCTGATTTGAGGAATTGCAAATTTCGATGATATGTAAAGACAGTGATCTCATGTTTCGCTCCCAACAAATAGTGTCTCCATTCTTGGAACGCATCCTTGACAGCTAACAATTCTTTGTCCGCTATGGAGTAATTGATTTCCGCAGCAGTTAGCTTGCGGGAGCGATACGCCACTGGATGCAGCTGACCAGTCTCGTTATGCCTTTGAGAAAGGATTTAACCGATGGCCAAATTGGAAGCATCCGCTTCAACATAGAAGGGTTCCTCTGGATTCGGATGAGCCAATACCGGGGCTGTGATGAAGGTTCTCTTCAGTAGTTGGAAGGCATTCTCCGTTTCATCATTCCAGATAAACTTTTCCTTCTTCTTGAGCAGATGAGTGATGGGACTAACCTTCTCCGAGAAGTTTGGAATGAATCGCCTGTAAAAATTTGCAAAGCCAAGGAAACTTTGTATTTCCTTGACTGTTCAGGGAGCTGGCCAATCTTTAATTGCTCTCACTTTAGAATCATCCATCGATACACCATCGGAGGAGAGAATAAAACCCAAGAACTCCACTCGACTAGTATGAAAAACACATTTCTCCAATTTTACAAACAATTGATTCTCCAATAGTCGTTCCAAGATTGCTCGAACATGCCGAACGTGTTCCTCCAAATTAGTAGAGAATATAAGGATGTCATCGATGTAAACGACAGCAAAACGGTCCAAAAACCCGCGTAGAATGTCGTTAACAAAGTTCTGAAAAGCGGCGGGTGCATTACACAGGCCAAATGGCATGACCTGGTATTCGAACAGACCAAATCGAGTTCGAAATGCGGTCTTCCACTCATCACCCTCAGCCATGCGAACTAGATGGTAGGCCCCCCTTAGATCCAACTTCGTATAGATTTGGGCTTCTTTGACCTAGTCCAAAAGTTCCGAGATCAAGGGTAAGGGGTATCGATTCTTTTTAGTGACTTGGTTCAGGGCTCGATAGTCTATGCAGGTTCTCAACTTTCCATCCTTCTTAGGAATAAAGAACAACGGAGAGGAGACTGGAGACTGTGAAGGTCGAATGAACCCATTGGCTAAATATCGGTCCAGGTAATCCTTTAAATGTTTTTTTTTCACTTCAGATAGAGCATAAATGCGACTGCAAGGCAAAGACGACCCAGGTTCTAGTTCGATCCTGCAATCATATTCCCGGTGTGGGGGTAGTTTCTCGGCCTCCTTCTCATCAAAGATGGCTATCAGATCTTGGTATTCCTCTGGAATGCTCTGTATCTCAACTGCACAAATCATCCGTGCTTGATCTGCCAAGAGAACTGATGGAGACTGCTGTGAAACTGCGACTTGAGGGTTGAAACAGTGTTTCTGACAATACTCTGAATCCAATTCGACGGTTCTTTTTGACCAATCAATCTTCGGATTGTGTTCGGTCAACCATGGCAGACAGAGAATCAACTGAAATTGGGGGGCATCTATGAGGCTGAACCTTAAGATAGTCTGATGTTTTCCGGGTCCGATCAGAGTGATCTCTTCTGTGTCATGGATGATTGGGTCAGAGGATAAGTTGGTACCATCCACTGCACGAACTGGCTCCGACTTCTCCTTCTTGACAAAATGAATTCCTAGGGCCTTTGCGAATTTGATGTCACAAAAGTTTTCGGTGGCCCCAGAATCCACCATGACTGATACTTCGTCCACCTCAACGTCTCGAAATCTTATCAGACTGGAAATTATTAAATGAGGTGCGGCAGACTGCAGCGTATTCGCTAAAAACTGAGCATTTGGAGTTGTCTCCTCGGCAGCTCCCACCAGAGCAAATGCATCTACTGGTGGGGCCTGTCTTTTACCCATGTATTGTTTTTGGGCCTCTTGGGACATTCTTTGACAAAATGACCCGCGCTTCCACAATACATACACAATTTGCCACTACTTCTCTTCTCTCTCCCTCTTCTTTGGTTAAAGGACCCCTCACCGAACCAATCTGCATAGGCTCCTCTCCAGACCCCACTTCACTAGGCTTAGATGCTTCAGTCTTGAACTGATCAAAGCGGGGTGGTATATGTCGTATTTCCTTTCGACGTTCATTTCTTCTCTCAAATTGTCGCTGATCTATTTGAAGAACCAGATCAATTAATTCGGACAACTCAGTGGGTCTCTTGGGAATTTGAGCTAAACCATCCTTCAACTCAACCTTTAGCCCTCTGTAAAATATGGCAGCTCTCTTAGCCTCCGGCCAATTAGTTTCCACTATCAACTTGTTAAAGTGCGCCAAGTAGGCTACCAGTTCACGATTTCCCTATTTCAGATCTAACAGTTCATTATCTGTAGTTTGCGAAATGGCTCTTCGATCAAAAATGCGCATAAACTCCAACTTAAACTCCTCCAAATTATAAAGAATGGGATCATTGGTGTTCACTAAGGGCATGGACCAAGCAGCGGCATCTCCACTCAGGTAAGTCAGTATGAAAGCTACCTTGGATTGGTCTTCTTTGAAGATTATAGGCCTACACAAGAAATGTAAAGAACACTGCGTGAAGAAAATCTGTGCTTTGTGTGGGTCCCCATGAAACCTCTCTGGCGGGGCCAATGGAATTGTTGGGGAGATGGCATGGATCACTTGGGTAGTTAACTCTGCGGCCGAGGGAGAAGGAGAGAAAGGCTGGGATTTTTGTTCTCTAGTGCTTGAACTGGTAGCAGCTGAAAACTCCTCAAACTTTTGTCGAAGGAAACTAGCTTCCTGACTAGATTTCCTAACCTCCTCCCTAGTTTCACTCAACTGCTTCTGCAACCCTTCTAAAACTGAGGCCAAGGCCTTAACGTCTATACCTTCAGCCATTCTGCCCAAGTAAAAGAATGTTTAAAGGTACTTCAATCTGTCAGAACTCAGTACCTGAAATTGTGCCTCCACGGGAGCAGAAGGGCTGAATTACTGTAAGGACGATATTTTCCAACTCCCTAACTCCACTGCGCACCAGATTTCACTCTGCCCGCAGAGGGGAGGGGGAAAGTGGAATGGGAAGATAGAGAGACTGTCACAGCGGTGCCACCTTGAGGTCTTCCTCAATCTGGTCTCCTAGCACCTGTAATTACAAGCACAAAATTACTCTGTACACTACTCTTGCAAATACATGTCCTATATTTTTAAATGCAATTCTCAAATTCTCTAGTACCTGTGTTACTCTGCGGACTAGCTTCTCTCTTTAGTATTGTAATTAGCAAGTTGGTTCTTGCCAGTACTGAGCCACTAACTCATCTTCTTTCTTTTCTCGCTCTAGACGAATGCAGATGGAAGAACAGTGCCGGTAGAGATGGTAAGTAGAAATATATATATATATATATATTTATATTTACTTGTAGACAAGTAGGATGAGCGCAGCAAGTTAGTGAGAGTTATGGTTTGAGTGGCAAAGGATATTGAGAGTCTATTGCGCCTTTCTTGAAGTGCTGACTGGTCAGAGTTACTGCGCAATTAGTTCTTCAATTAGTTTCGGTTTTTAGTAATGTTCCAAAATAATGAGTTAGTCTCTATGCCAACAATTGACTAAATGAAAGAACAAACTGTATACTTTCTTTTTCGTAGAAAACAAGTTTGAAGAATGTCACTTTGAAATCCAGAAAGAAAATGCCTTTTCTTTTACAGGAATACTGACTAATTCCTGACTAAAATAACGAGCAAACAAAAGGGAAAAAGGTGACAAAAGGCGGACTGCTATGAGAATCCTCAGACAGGACACTCTAAAGTCCCAGGAAAAATACCTGCTTACTCCCTCGACGGCGGCAATGGGAATCGCTTACTGACCTCTGGAATCTCAAGAAGATTGGCAAAATACAAGAAATGAGAGCGGATTAACCTCGCAAATATTTCTGTCAGAAACGTGAAGCACTCAGGAAAAACGCTGCTTCACTCGTAGAACGACGGTTGAAGTGCGAATCGCTTCAGGTGCGCGAGCACGATAACCGGCAAAGCCATCAAAGAGAGCGGAACACTAGAACGCTAACTCTGTTCAGAGTTAGACCGCCATGATGGAATTACCGCTGCAGCAACATAGCAGTCTCTGAGCTGCGGAACGAATTGGCAACCAACTGACTCCAACTCATTGGAACCTGTCTGTAGCCTAAAACCCCCTTCAATCCAGGAACTGGTGAGGAACGCTTCTGCCTAGAGTGGAATCGCTCAGCCCTGACACGGGCAACCATCCTATCCACAGGGGCCCCTGTGGTGGGCCTGGACCAGGTGCCCAAAAGGATGTCCGTGAGGGCTTCATTAAACGGCAGCAGGGGCTCCGAAGAGCTCGCTGCCGGTTGAAGCACCTCTGTCAGGAGGTTAGTCCTGACTGCCGCAGTAGGTAGCTCGAGGTTCAGGGCCTCGGCCGCCCTACGCAACACCACTGCGTAAGACGCTCCCTCCTCCGTAGCCGCGGTAGGAGGAGACAACATGCCAAGGTCTGGTGAGGTGTCCAGACCACTAGCATCCCCCAGGTCCTCTCTCCTGTCCTGGTCGTACTCCAACTGAGCAGTGAGAGGGTCCACAGACCCATCCCAGTCTTCCTCACCCTCCTCTGGCTGCCAAACTGGCTGAAAATGGCCAGGGTGGAATGCAGGCACAAAAGTACCCATCGGCGTCAGATCTGGCGTATGCCAACGCCGGTCCAACTCCGTATCCACGTGGAGGTGGGAGTCGGCGCCGGCTGAGTGGTCCAGCCGGAGTCGGTGCCGGTTGAGTGGTCCAGCCGGCGTCGTCTGCAGACGTGGTGCCCGTGGAGTTGGCGCCAGTGGAGGTGTAACGAGGTCGACCGGCGCCGATCCGGATCCAGGCCTGGATCCAAGGGGGCCCTGCGGTGCCGAGGCCGAAGCCGGCGGAGTCGGACAGCCCAAAGATGGCGTGCATCGCTTCGTAGAACTGACGAAGCTGGGAAGGGGTCGCTCCCGGTCCTGGGAAGGGAGGGAAGGCCGGAGTCGACCCTGAAGGCTCCGCAACGGGAGCCGCGGGAGTGGCACCACCCGCACCCTGCGTCGCGTCGGCCGACGGACGAGGGGAAGTCGAAGAGCGACGACGCTGCTTCGACTTCTTCTTATGCTTCAACTTACCTGACCCAGAGTGCGTAGACTTAGACGAGGAGTGATGATGACTCCGCGATCGGTCCCTCGACCTCCCACGCGACCGGGACCTTGCGGGACGCGGAGCTGACTGCCGGGCCTCGAGGAGCTTTCGGGACCGCTCCAGCAAAGACTTCGGGGCCATGGTTCAACAGTCGGAGCACGACTTGGGGTCAAGGTCGTGCTCCAGGCAGAAGAGACACACGCGGTGAGGATCCGTCACCGACATCATTCGGGAACAGGAGCCGCAGGCCTTGAAACCGGGCATCCCTCGTGCACCAGGAGTCGTAAGACTCGAAAACAATGTCAACAATAGTCGCATAAAACTCAGTCAAAAAATGACTGGGGGTACCGCTCTTCCCGGATCTGCGCTTGCTGGCGCGGAAAAAGAAAGAACTGACGTCAGTGCGGGAGTGCGGCGTCTAAGTAACTTCCGCGATGTCATCACGGCGACCACGACGCCGGACGCGGAGTCGACTGACGCCACCTAACAACGCGCAGGGGTACTGCTGACGAAAAACTTTCTGGATCCAGTCTGATGCCTGGGGGTAATTCTAAGGTAAGGAATCTATAACTAACTGTTTCTTTCAGATTGAAATGTTGCACAAATACTCTACACATTGCCTCATAAGTTAAGCCTGACTGCTCTGTGCCAACCTACAAGAGGGTGAGCACAAGTTAAAGTGTGTTACTGACTTTGTGTTACTGACTTACCCTGACTAGAATTTTGGTTCCTGCTTGGACAGGGTGCATACCTCTGCCAACCAGAAACCCAATTTCTAACAATTCCTGTTTTCAAATTGTCAATCAATAAAAAGGTGAACATTTATAATTGTGGAAGAGTTTCTCTTTTAGGAGACAAATAATTTTTAAAAGAATCCGCAATTTTATCTTCAAATTTGCTCAGTTTTAATTATGGTCTTAAACCAGCGTGAAACCGATGTTCTGTCGTCAAGAAAAACACACAATTGCATTTTTTGCTTCTGCTCCGTGACGCTACACGCCCTCCCTTGTATTTCCTAATTTGTGGGTGTTGGCTATATTTCAGTGTCTATCGTTGACCACTGCTCGAACACAGCTGTGAGTATGCTCAGTGTGTTGCTTTTTATTTAGGAGTGTGCATGATATGTATGAAACGTTCGCACTTAAGGCAATGAACGTCTATTTTCTTCTGTCAATCAGGCCCATTTAACTCAAGAATAAATTACTCATAGGTGGTGGGTTAAGGACACATCAGAACAAATTATAATTTTGTAACTCAAACCCTTATTTTTTTGGCGACATACTGCCAATCAGAAAATAAACCAGTTCTCACCAAAGAGACAATATCCAACAAAAAATCCACCAGTGAGCAGAAGGTGGTTAGGGGAATCTCTGTGTGTTTCTGCACATCTCCAGGTCTTGTCTGCATCCTAGAATGAAGTGTCCTCCTAAAGAATTAAAACACAAACATAATTAATGACTACAAGCTGTAACAAATATAAAACCAGCCAACAACGCTTTCGATTCTGATATTCATCATAAAACATGTTTTGAACTCCAACCAATGGAGGCAAATATGTGAGTAGGCAGCAGAAGGTGGTAATTTGAATGTAAAGTGAATATCTGAAATAGTACGTTTTTATAATAATCATATAATATTCATGTTTTTTATGTGCTTTTAGATGGTTGGCAGTGGCACGTTGTGTGTAGCTCTCCATTTGTAAAGAGGCTTCATTCTTGAATCACAGATAGAAAGGTTCACATTTCCAGGGTTTAAAACGTAACAGTGACAATCACAATTAAATTGTCCATAGATTGTCTTCAGTCTTGTTAGGTAAGCAAACTCATGGTGGCAAGATGATTTTTTTGAGGATTTTGACATCAATAATATGCCAATTTAAGACTACTTAGTGCTTACTAGGATGAGAAGGTATTTAGAAACAGCAGACAAGTCACAAGAAAGAATACTGTTGTCATAAGATATATATTCCAAGACACTTCCGTAACTCAGCGTGGTGGTAAACAACTGTGTAATGTTGTCTATATTACTTTAAATTTGATGGAATTTTCACACCAAGGTTGTGTAGAATCTTGGTGTTAAGGTTGCGCGGTGGGTGGCAGTTGGAGGAGAGTCACCTACGAACCTAACGGTGGCTTGTTAGGGTTGCATCTTCGTTGAAATAAACAACTGGCTGTCAGGTTTTGCGTGTGATTTCTATAAACTGTTGATAAAGGCTCGAGAGTTCCGCAGCACTACTTGTTCCATGGCACGTTACTCGGACCTACATCTATATTTTAAAACCTTCAAACTAGATAATTTTGAGATTGGAGGGGGCATCCCACATAGTTAACAGTTAATTCTGCTCTCCACAAATTATAACTTGTGGGTACCCCAGGTCCCCACTCCTTAACTCGGGTCTTAAACGCAGTACAACAGACTATATACCTCAGTCACAGGCAGATAGGAATGAACATACGGGGCACTCCATGCATATCATCTGGAACTACTAATTAGACTAATGTTTATATACAAATGTAACGGGCACAGTGAAGTGACCACAAGAGAACATCTGTCCAGCTTTTACTTTTTTTTTTATTTATTAGAACCATACTAGTGACTGTCACAAATGAGAGCCGTATGCATTTGGACGAAGGAGACACACCTGCTCTAATATTATAAAATCTCTCTGTGACATTTGACACGGTTTCCCACCTCATCTGTCCAGATAGACTTTGTGAGGCTGGTGTGGGAGGCAATGCAGTGCTGTGGCTACCGTCATTTGTCACAAACCACATGCAAGAAGTCACTATGCTACTTTCTCAAATGAAGTCCAAAGCCTAATATGCAGAGTATCTCCGGGGTATGCCCCGAGAGTGCAACCCTGTTTAATTTCTATATAGTTCCATTGGCCACCTTGATATATTCTTTTCGTATTCATTTTTGTCCTATACAGATGACATCCAGCTCATGCTACATATGTATAGCGACAGAGAATTCTTTTAATCTCAGTTTAGAGAATGTGTAGGTGCTACAGCGAGTTGATAGATGTTAATTCTCTGCAAGTTAATTTCTCCATGGCTGAAGTATTGGTATCCGCAGAACAAAAGGGGTCAGATAGGTGGCCCAAAAAAAGAAGGCTCAGTGCCTCCTCCGGTTGATGTGGATCGTAATCTTGGCATGATCATTGATTCACAGTCTTTTCAGGAACATATTTCCAGGATTACTGCCACGTGCATTTTCTTCCTAAGAGTAGTGTGGAAAAATATGCCTAATCTTTCATCAAACTTCAGGAAAACTATGATCCAAACCCTCATACTGTTGAGGCTGGACTACTGTAATTACCTCTTCCTGGGACTTCGTCAATGTCTTATTACATCTTTTGCAGATCATTCAAAGTACTGCAACTTGGTTGACTCCTTGACTGAACAGAGAATCTCATATTTCTCATCACCTGAAGACTGCTGTGTGGCTGCCCATTTGGAAACACATCTTGTTTAAATCATTGTGTATCTGTCATTGAGGGATACACAACACTGCCATTACAGTACTCCCAGAATCTTTCTCACGCATGATTCGCAATCTGCTCAGAATCTCTAAGACATGCAGAGTAAGTCTAGAAGATAGAGCCTCTGCAGTTGTCACAGCCAAGGCTTGGCGTGCTTTTCCACTGCCACTAAGCACAACCCCACCCATACTTTATTTTCACAAGCTTTTGAAAAGTCATGTGTTTATTATATAAATAACTGATTGGTGCAAGTTCTGTTTTGAGCACTAGATCACCCGGTTCCTGAGTATTAGTGTGCTTTAAAAAAATTAACATCCATCAATCAACTCTCTACCTAGATTTGGAAAAGCAAGCACTGGATCAGGTAGTTCCACCAAGTCTCTGTAACCAATATGATAAACATAAGTATAAACAAGCATTTGCAATGCAATAGGTCTCGCAATCATGCGAGTTTTAGCTATTGGCATTGTAAATGACAATGCCTTTTATGTATGTTTTGTGTTTTTAAACATAAATAAAATGCATTGTTATTTATAACCAATAGCTCAAACTCTTGCAAATGTGAGACCTATTGAATTGCAATAAAGGGCCTTCTCGACAGCATGTTATATTGTAAATATTAGAGGAAGAGACCGGCGTGTGACGCTATACAAGTAGTGATAGATTGTGCAGTGAAGATGTGTAAGTGTTGTAAATCACATGGACACAAGTGTTTTGAAATATAAATAAAAGGCATTGTCATTTATAACCAATAGCTTAAACTGTTGCAAATGTGATACATGCATTGCCAATAAAGGGCCTTCTCAACCGCATGTTATATTGTAAATATCAGGAAGATATCGGCCTGTGACGCCATCCAAGTAGTGATAAATAGTGCAGTGAAGATGTGTATGTGTTGTAAATTACACGGACACAAAGTGTGAAGTGAGAGTGGTGGTAATGGTACTGGTTGTAATGGTATTGGTGGTGGTGTTATTGGTGGTGGTACCGGTGGTGGTACTGGAATTGGTGTTATTGGTGGTGGTACTGGTGGTATTGGTGGTGGTACTAGTACTGGTGGTATTGGTGGTACTGGTACTAGTGGTTGTTCTGGTACTAGTGGCGGTAGTGGTACTGGTGGTGGTGGTGGTACTGGTGGTGGTGGTAGTGCTGGTACTGGAATGGTGGTAGAGGTGGTGGTACTGGTGGTGGTGGTACTGGTGGTGGTGGACTGGCGGTGTGGGTGGCGGTACAGGTGGTGGTGGTACTGGTGGTGGTGGCACTGGTGGTGTTACTGGTGGTGGCGGTAGTGGTGGTACTGGTGGTAGTGGTACTGGTGATATTGGTGGTACTGGTGGTTGTGGTGGTGATGGTGGTGGTGGGACTGGTGGGATTGGTGGTGGTTGTACTGGTGGTGGTACTGGTGATGTGGTACTGATGGCAGTGGTGGTACTGGTGGTGGTACTGGTGGTGGTCATACTGGTGGTGGCGGTATTGGTATTTGTGGTGGTGTTACTAGTGGTGGTGGTAGTACTGGTGGTGGTACTGGTGGTGGCACTGGTGGCGGTGGTAGTACTGGTGGTGGTGGTGCTGGTGGTGGTGGTAATGGTGGGACTGGTACTGGTGGTGGTGGTACTAGTGGTGGTACTGGTGGTACTGGTAGTGGAGATGGTACCGGTGATGGTACCGCTGCGCTGCTATCGGGCAACAGCGACCAAATAATAGGAAAACGTGGGGAAATCAGACAGCAATAAACTTGATCGCAAGTTACAACAAACGCTATCGGGCAACAGCGACAAAATAATAGGAAAACGTGGGGAAATCAGACAGCAATAAACTCGATCGCAAGTTACAAAGGGAAATCAGACAGCAATAAACTCGATCGCAAGTTACAACAAACAAAAAAAAAACAATACTGCTGAGGCTACCGCAATGTTAAACAAGCCTGTCACTTCAAAAAGAATTTTTTTTTAAAGTGCTTACCCAGTATATTTATCAAAAAGAGTATGACCCCGGATTCGTTTTTTGATGATTTCTCCTATTATTTGAATTACTCACTTAATTTGTTTAAAAAAATGAACGTTTGATGTATTCACAAATTTTAACATTTATTTAATAGAATGATGGCTTAATATTTAGTGATTACTACTGTATAGCTTTTCCCTACGTTTAAATATCTTTAATGATAAATCCTGTTTTCAGTGCACTTCACAAAAAATAAACTGGTCGGTTTTGCAATCAGAAAGTCCTGCCGATACCACGCACTGCCATCATTAATCTTAATGTCAACGCTGCGGTGCGGCGTCTGGCGAGTTAACTAACACCAGACCACCCTTCGGCTGGAGGTGAAATGTCAGAAAGGCCTTCGGACCCGGTCTTTCTCTGGACAGGGAGACTATGGACGCCCCGACCCTCCCTCGGCAAGTCTCTCAACGCCAGGGAAGCATGTTACTCATTTCAGTGCTCCATTGTCAATGATCACAGCCAGCAACCACTCCCAGCCTCCATCGCCACAGTGAAAAACGACACCCCTGCCTCTGAAACACTGCAGTGGGTACACACGAGCTTCCCTGCTCTTCAGCTGTTCTCTCTCGCGCACGCACACATCTTCCACAGCATCTCACGCGCACACAAACACACACCTCTCTGCATAGCATCAATTACACCTCTGCATCACACACACTCACCTCTCTGAACAGCGTTACACTCACAATCACACCTCTGCAGAGCCTTACTTATACACATATACATACACACACACCTCTGCACAGCATTACTACACACACCTGTGTTACACACACATGCACACATCTTTGCGAAGCATTTCACAGCACATGCCGCCGCATATAGCAGCTATTATACACAAACACTTGAAGTCATGCACAGCGTTCCACAGCCCCTCTGAAGCCTCTCAACACGGAATTATCGAAACACACCTCTAGGCACAGATTCTCACAAACACACACCTCGCTCTTGTAGTCATTTGCTCCCCCACCACCGTAACACAAGCAACACAACCAGAGCGGCTCTAAAATGGAAGTCACTTAGCTCCCTGAGTACTTTAGATAACTTTCGTTTTCTGCTGCATTCCACACCACCCAGTGATGCTGTTCCTGCGATTCCAATGTGGCTCTCGCCCAGAACACACATCATACATGCAAGCAATAAACACCAGTCTATGTTTATACATACAAGTGACCGAGACACCCATCAGTGTACATCACAGGCAACAATAGCGGTGCCATTCCAGAGGCAGTATGGTTACAATCATTGGACACAATCCTGTGCACACGTAATTGGGATAATAGATCAAAGCAAAGTCTCAAAGGTTGCCCAATGTAAGATCGACATCAGTAGAGTATATCAGGAATATTTAATGATGCAACAAAGAAAAAAATGACCAGCCGACACGTGTTTCGTCACATAGGGAATGTTCCCGTGACTCTTCAGGGCTGGGAAAGATACAAAGTATGTACAAATGAGGAGGAGCAATCATACATACAATGTGCATCTGCGTGACTCATAAAAGTGACACGCGCTATCACCAGAAAAAGTGGAGGGAAACCCCAGGGTACATGAAGTGAAAAGGTGCATGAAGGAACTTTTAGAATAAAAAACATAAGTATGTGACAAGAAACTAAGGCTGTGCATCAGAACACAGTGACAAGGATCATTTAGGTGTATCTAGTGAAAGAAGGGACCGGTGAAGAAACTACTGAAGCCGGTGCATGAGCTGATCTAAAATAATCAACAAAGTGACATGGGTGTCCATTGTAATTGTAGTGCAATGGACAAATACGAATCAAAGTGTAGTGCTATCCACATGGCGTGTGGAAGACATAGTGATAACACAGACATGTGTCGATTACACCAATGTATCATAAAACAAAGGGGTGTCAAGATGGTATCTAAAGGTGACCAGAATTGCAAAACATATCAAAAACATCATCAGGGATAGTAGAACGTAGTAAACACCAATAAAATCCATCACGTAGCGAATTTACAAAGAAATTGCAGTGATAACAAAGCATGAGTGAAAATCACCGTGATCGTAATGCACAATCAGCTAAAAACATGAATAGTAAACAGCGAATGTAACCAACCGAGATAAATGAGCTGGACGGAGATAACGGGGTGCGTGTGAATGGTTGACAACACGAGTAGTAAGTGAATAATAAAGAAGTGGTGAGAAACAGGGAAGAAAAGAAAGGGAAACAAAGGGAAAAGTTAAAACGGAGAGATAGTACGAGTGAAAGGAAGTGAGGTAGCAAGGATAGAAGGGAGAGCAAAATGGACAACCGTGAACGCAGAAAAACAACCGACCAACGAATGACAGAGGTCCGGAGTGAAGTGAGGAAGGTGAGAGGAGAGAGTGGCGTACAGACCGGACTAAGGGTAACGTAACCGGAGAGGAAAACAAAGGAGCTTACCCGAGCGGGTGGTGAAAACCTGGACGTAAGGAAAGTAATGGACGTCTAGAGAGAAGGATTGGAGTCTGGGGAAACTGTCCAGACGCGCTATGACCAGGGAAAAGGATCCCGGTGCTGCCAGGGGGCAGGACCCGTAAAAAAGCTGTAAAGAAAGGAGAAGGGGTGAACCTGGGGAACAGTGACGTGAGGAGGCACAAGGCAGGACCGAAATAAACTCACCTAGAAGAACGCTAGGAAAACGGCAAAGCCGGAAGGCAAAGTGACAGGCGGGTGCGCCTGGAACCTGCATAGAAATAGTAAGGAAATTAAAATTAGACGGGGATTAGTGCAAGTGGGCCGGTGGGGACACGTCAACCGCCCGGGGAGAAAAACCGAGGACTTACTTGGAGGATGAAAGACGTCCGTCTCTCGCATGACTGCCGGATACGGAAGTCACGGTCTAGGGGAGGAGTGAATTTAAAGAGGAAAGTACAGGGGGCGGGGTCTCAGCAGGAGGGTGTGGTCAAGAAGGGTAGAGCTAGATCCAGAGGGTGAAAAGGGAGAAAACGGAAAAGGTTTAAAGACTAAGTGTGTGAGCACAATGCAGCAACAGAAACAGAAGCAGAGTGAAAGCATAGACGTATAGAAGAGGTGAAAATATCAGTTAATAGAAAGACAGCTACACACTGAGTGACATGATAAAAATTAATAGCAAAATGAACATAAGCACAAACGGCAAAAAACATGGCACAAGGGAGAAGCTGAAAAAAGAGATACTGCACTCTATGTGTGTAGGGCAGCACATTGTAGTGGATGCTGGAAATATCGCCAGCGGAAACCACAATACCACATGTCAAAATATGTAAGGCCAAACAAAACGTAAAATATCCAGACCTAATTAGGTGGGACTAAACAGAAAAATAAAACGTGGAAGGAATAGAAACCGCAGTCAATCTGAGGACAGCTGAACTGTGAGTGACATGAATATAATAATAATGAAATGACAAAACAAACATAAGCACCAAAAGGGAACAGCATGGTATAGAGAGTGAAGCTGGAAATAGAAATATCAAACCCTATGTATAAAGGGCAGCACATTACTATAAAGTCTGGGACAGTGGCTGAAAGAACCACAGTATCACATGTCAAATGATATTGATAAAATCACACCGTAGAACATCAGAATCCTTAATATGTGGGAATGAATATTACAACATGACACAGAAATACAGAAAGAGCACAATCGTGGGTCAGTCGCCCAGAAAGTAGTGCAGTTCGTGATCAGTGTTGAGTCCGTGTGTCACAGACTGAAGGCGCATAATCCATGAAGCCTCTTGGCGCCTGAGTTGAAGTTCTCTGTTACCCCCTCTGGGATTAGCGGTGGCAACATCACATCCAAAGAAGGAAAACCGTTTGTTGACGCTCTGGGTTGAACAGTTCGCCGCATGCACGGCCATAGGGTATCTGATATCCTGGTTTTGAAGAGCTCTGATATGTTCGCTGATGCGTTCTCTCAGGGGTCTGATCGTACTGCCCACATACCAGCGCTTGCATGTGCATTCAAGTATATAAACCACAAACTTGGTGTGGCAATTGATGTTGTGCTTGATCCAGTATGTCCTCTTGTTACGTGCCTTGAAAGATCTGATTCCATGCTGGGCTAGTCTGCAGACCCCACAATTACCACATTTGTAGAAACCCAAAGAGTGTGTACCTAACCAAGTGTGACTGGTAACGTGTCTAGGAACACTGGGGCTTAACCTGGATCTAAGTGTTCTGCCGCGCCTATATGTCACTAATGGTCTGGATGTTATGATATTCTTCAGGGAGGTGTCTGCCAGTAAAGTGTCCCAGTGTCTGTTGAGGCTTTTCTTTATAACCAGACCCATGTTGCTGTAGTCTGTCACCAATCTAACTGGTTGATCACTTGCCACACGGGTGTTCTTGGTACGGAGGGTGTCTTGTCTATCTAGCTGATTGACCCTGGTTTCAGCTTTAGATACCGTGTGGGGACTATAGCCTCTGTCTTTGAATCTCTGTTTCATGCTCTTTATACATTGTTGAAACTCGGGTTCTTCACTGCAGTTCCGTCTAGCCCTTACGAATTCACCATAGGGGATGGCCTGTATCTGATGTGGTGGGTGGGAACTTTCTGCATGAAGGATAGCATTGCAGGATGTTTCCTTTCTATAGAGGCGACTGTGTAAGGTGTCTGTCTTAATGTAGAGTTCCACATCAAGAAATGTAATGTTGGAGACGCTGCTGTGGCTAGTGAATAACATATTCATGTTATTGGAATTGAGGTGTCGACAGAACTCGTCGAGTTGTGTCTGGGAGCCTGACCATAATAACAGACAATCGTCAATGTACCGTCCCCAATAGATTATAGAATTAACCCATGGGGCCCCTCTGGAACTCCATATCCACTCTGATTCCAGTACACCCATGTAAAGATTGGCAGCAGGTGAGAACTTTG
>CAWUFW010027151.1:0-28635 GCA_963921515.1 Calotriton arnoldi | reverse complement strand
GTGTTCGGGCAGTGTAGGGAGTCGTGCTGGGGGTGGTGTTTCAGGGTTTAGGGTAGTGGTGTTCGGGCAGTGTAGGGGGTCTTGCTGGGGGTGATGTTTCAGGGTTTAGGGCAGTGGAGTGGTGTTTGGGCAGTGTAGGGGTCTTGCTGGGGATAGTGTTTCAGGGTTTAGGGCAGTGCATTGGTGTTTGGGCAGTGTAGGGGGCCGTGCTGGGGGTGGTGTTTCAGGGTTTAGGGCAGTGCAGTGGTGTTCGGGCAGTGTAGGGGGTTGTGAAGGGGTGGTGTTTCAGGGTTTAGGGCAGTGCAGTGGTGTTCGGGCAGTGTAGGGGGTCGTGCTGGGGGTGGTGTTTCAGGGTTTAGGGCAGTGCAGTGGTGTTCGAACAGTGTAGGGGGTCGTGCAGGGGCTGGTGTTTCAAGGTTTAGGGCAGTGCAGTGGTGTTCGGGCAGTGTAGGGGGTCGTTCTGGGGGTAGTGTTTTAGGGTTTAGGGTAGTGCAGTGGTGCTTGGGTAGTGTAGGGGTCGTGCTGGGGGTAGTGTTTTATGGTTTAGGGTAGTGCAGTGGTGTTTGTGTAGTGTAGGGGGTCATGTTTTAGGGTAGTGCAGTGGTGTTTGGGTAGTGTAGGGGTCTTGCTGGGGGTATTGTTTTAGGATTTAGGTTAGTGCAGTGGTGTTTGGGTAGTGTAGGGGATCGTGCTGGGGGTAGTGTTTTAGGGTTTAGGGTAGTGCAGTGGTGTTTGTGTAGTGTAGGGGGTCATGCTGGGGGTAGTGTTTTAGGGTTTAGGATAGTGCAGTGGTACTTGTGTAGTGTAGGGAGTCGTGCTGGGGTAGTGTTTTAGGGTTTAGAGTAGTGCAGTAGTGTTTTTGTAGTGTAGGGGGTCATGTTTTAAGATGCAACGCTCCAATACCTGACCAGTCTGCACTACATAAAACTGCAAAAACCTAAAAATAAAAAGTGTTTTGCACACTTTTGTCATTGGGCTATATGTGGGCTACATCTGGGTAATATTTGTGCTACATTTGGGCTCTTTTTCTCTGGTGGCCATCTTGGAAGACTTCTTTGTTATGAAGTTTCCTAATTTCCTCATTTACTGCAGTCTCCTCAGTAGGAAATGCTTTCAGTTTTTTACTTTGATTCCATCAAGAAAGCATTCAGATGTGTCTCACATTTGCCATAAATTCAGAATGTTAGCACTCTAGTTGCTCATTAGATCACTGTACTAAAGCTACTGCTCACCAGGGAGTTAACTGGAAGTCTGCTGCTGGTATTGAAAGTGATTGTTTCAGTCTGCATGTCAGAATTTTCTAATGAAATAGAAGAGGATTTGAGATCTCACTTAAAACATGCCCTCATTTTTCTTTCTGCAGCACTAACCATAATTTCTATTTAAAAAAGAACCCCCTCATTTTGTTCCTTTTTAAATTAAATGTTTTAAGTATTAACGGTTTATTCCAATCAAGATGGCTTCCGGTGTGCCATACTTTTGTCATAAGTAAGGCTGTTAGCGCTCTAGTTGTTCTTTAGAACACTCTGGGAAGCTGCAGTAGAACACAAAGGCATCAACTGGCAGGCTGCTCCTGTTGAAATATAACAGGAAGATATTTGAGATCACACTTGAAACATGTCCTAATTTTTCTTTCTACAGCACTACCCATAATTTTTATGACAAAATTAACCCCATCATTTTGTTCCTTTTTAAATTAAATGTTTTAAGTGTTACCAGTTTATTCCAATCAAGATGGCTTCAGGTGTGCCATACTTTTGTCATAAGTAAGGCTGTTAGCACTCTAGTTGTTCTTTAGAACACTCTGGGAAGCTGCAGTAGAACACAAAGGCATCAACTGACAGGCTGCTCCTGTTGAAATATAACAGGAAGATATTTGAGATCTCACTTGAAACATGTCCTAATTTTTCTTTCTATAGCACTAACCTATAATTTCTGACAAAATGAACCCCATCATTTTGTTCCTTTTTAAATTAAATGTTTTAAGTGTTACCAGTTTATTCCAATCAAGATGGCTTCAGGTGTGCCATACTTTTGTCATAAGTAAGGCTGTTAGCACTCTAGTTGTTCTTTAGAACACTCTGGGAAGCTGCAGTAGAAAACAAAGGAATCAACTGACAGTCTCTGCCCTTGTTGGATGTACATGTTTTACTGAGAATGTCAGACTTCATTCTCACATGACTGAGAAAGATAATTAACATGCAGCTCGTGATCGGGACGGTGCGCGCAGGGTGCGCTGAGGGTACGCGGACCCTACTCGGCCATAGATATCACTATCTTTTTACTTTTGATTTTCTCAGCAACTACTGAACGGATTTACACCATTTAACAAAAAGGGTTCTTTCTGAACCAAGAACTGCCTCTTTGCCAAATTTGGTGTAATTCCGTTCAGCAGTTCGGGCTGTAGCCGTGTCTAAAGTTTCCTATGGAAAAATGCATGGGGAAAACGCGTTTTGGGACCCCCTTTTTCTCGGCCCCCGCTTGATGAATCACCCGAGACTTTCAGGGTAGGAGCGGACCGGAGCAGGCCATAAAGTTTGAAAATTTCGCGAAGATTCGTCAACCGGCAAGAGAGTTATTTCAAATAGAATGTCGCGGATTTCCTATGGAAAATAGGTCCTAACTATAACTATCTACTGGCGACCGCCAGTAGATAATATGTATATATATGTAAAAAGACTGCCATCTCTCCATCTAGAAAAGGCCTGCACTTGAATCTCTGCAGTAATCCATTGTATTTCAAAGACAGCACTTGTAAAAACTGGAACGCATTTCAGCTGCATATCTATATATGTATATATATTATCTACTGGCGGTCGCCAGTAGATAGTTATAGTTACAACCTATTATCCATAGGAAATCCGCGACATTCTATTTGAAATAACTCTCTTGCCGGTTGACGTATCTTCGCAAAATTTTCAAACTTTATGGCCCGCTCCGGTCCGCTCCTACCCTGAAAGTCTCGGGGGATTCGTCAAGCGGGGGCCGAGAAAAAGGGGGTCCCAAAACGCGTTTTCCCCATGCAATTTTCCATAGGAAACTTTAGACACGGCTACAGCCCGAACTGCTGAACGGAATTACACCAAATTTGGCAAAGAGGTAGTTCTTGGTTCAGAAAGAACCCTTTTTGTTAAATGGTGTAAATCCGTTCAGTAGTTGCTGAGAAAATCAAAAGTAAAAAGATAGTGATATCTATGGCCGAGTAGGGTCCGCGTACCCTCAGCGCACCCTGCGCGCACCGTCCCGATCACGAGCTGCATGTTAATTGGCTGTCAGCTGGCTGTCAACATTCCGATTCAGGAAATGTTGGCAGCCATTTTGTCCCTCGGTAGAACCGAGGGACAGAAACAAGTGCGCAAAGCGCACAAAGGGGGCAGGGTAGAAGAACCCTGACCCCCTAGGTTTGCTCAGGGGGTCCCACAAGGACCCCCTGGGCAAAAAAATAAATAAAATTTTTTAAATCGGCAGGATGCGCTCAGGGTGCGCAAATCCTGCCGAAATCGAGCGCGGTCTCCCGCGCTCGATGATTTGCCCCGGGTGGCCCAAGTCCCGGGGCATGGTGGGGGATATTTAATGTGTGGGGGCCTCAAAGGGCCCCCAAGCCCCGGGGACCGCCACCCCCGGGGCTTTATTGAAAAATAGTGCGGGAGGGCTCTTCTGCCCTCCCGCAGCCCCGGGGACCGCCACCCCCGGGGCTTCTTTTTTATTTGAATAAGGTGTGGGGGGGCTCCAGCCCCCACACGCCCCGGGGACCACCACCTCCCGGGGCACTTATAAAATAAATGTGGGGGTCCATTACGGACCCCCAGAGCCCCGGGACCACCACCTCCCCGGGGCTGTGCAATTTAAGGGAGGGGGCCGCGCGGACCCCCTCCTGGAGCCCTTGATGGCCCTGGGGACCGCCACCCCCAGGGCCGGCTCCTGCAGTGTCCCGGGGTGCCTACCCCCGGGACACTGTAGTTTGCTATGGCAGGACGGGAGCCTCGCGGCTCCCGTCCTGCCATAGCAAACTGCTTTGGATATTGGAAGAGAGAGCAGGGAAACCTGCTCTCTCTTCCAATATCCAAAGCACATTGCTTTCCACATGGGGAGCTGCATCTTAGCAGCTCCCCATGTGGAAAAGCAATGCCGGCTCCCAAGGGACGCGGGAGCCGGCGGGACTGTGGGGGATTGGGGACCCCCCACAGTCCCCAACGGAGAGGGCCAGCCCCGGGGGATGGGGTCCCCGGGGCAAGTAGTGGCCCGGGAGGGGGCCACGCGGCCCCCTCCCCAAAAAAAAACAAAAAACGGAAAGGCCGGCCCCGGGGGATGGGGTCCCTGGGGCCTTAAATGGCCTGAGGAGGGGGCCACGCAGCCCCCTCCAAAGAAAAAAAAAATCGAGGCCATGCCCCGGGGGATGGGGTCCCCGGGGCCAATACAGGCCCAGGGAAGGGGGCCACGCGGCCCCCTTCCCGTTTTTTTTAAAATTTAATTAAAAAAAGGGGTAAGGCCCTGGGGGATGGGGTCCCCAGGGCCCAAAAACAGGAAAAAGGAAGGGGGCCACACAGCCCCCTTCAGGGGACAAAAAAACAAAACGATCGGGCCCGCAGGCCCCGCCCCTTCCTTCACCACTCTGCAAATGCGCCCTGGCGCGTTTGCAGAGGGGAACAAATTCCCCTTGAATACTGGGGGTCCCTGGGGCCAACTAGCCCACCAGGAACCTCCAGTATGCGCCAGGGGCTGCGTTGCAGAGAGGTGTACAGAGGCCACGCCCCTTTTACACCTCTCTGCAACGCAGCTCTGTGGCGCTTTTTGGATATACCTGTTGGGCTAGTTGGCCCCCAGGGACCCTCAGGATTCAAGGGGAGTTAATCCCGACTTAAAACGCGCCACAGGGCGCGTTTGCACAGTGGTGAAGGGAGGGGCGGGGCTTCAGGTGACATCTGTGCAAACGCGCCCCGTGGCGCGTTTTAAGTTGGGGATTAAATCCCCTTCAATCCTGAGGGTCCCTGGGGCCAACTAGCCCAACAGGTACATCCAGAAAGCGCCACAGAGCTGCGTTGCAGAGAGGTGTAAAAGGGGTGTGGCCTCTCTACACGTCTCTGCAACGCAGCCCCTGGCGCATATTGGAGGTTCCTGGTGGGCTAGTTGGCCCCTAGGGACCCTCAGGATTCAAGGGGACTTAATCCCCCAACTTAAAACGCGCCACGGGGCGCGTTTGCACAGATGTCACCTCAGGCCCCGCCCCTCCCTTCACCATTGTGCAAATATTCTTCTAAAATCATCCGAAATACGAATTCCGATTTACTCACCTGTTATAAGGAGAGACCTCAGTGCTGTATCTTTCAGTCCAGTACTGGTCCTGAAAAGTAATTTTAACCGTACTTACCAGTAACTTGAATTTCCTTCCATAGGATATCATTGCCTGCTTTTTGCTGAAAAAGTTTCTAAGTGTTGATCTTTGAAACCTACAAATATTCCTCTAAAATCAGCCGAAATACGAATTCCGATTTACTCACCTGTTATAAGGAGAGACCTCAGTGCTGTATCTTTCAGCCCAGTACTGGTCCTGAAAAGTAATTTTAACCGTACTTACCAGTAACTTGAATTTCCTTCCATAGGCTAACATTGACTGGTTTCACTTGGAAATTCTTCTAAGTGTGGAGTTTTGGAACTTTAAAATATTCCTCTAAAATCAGCCGAAATACGAATTCCGATTTACTCACCTGTTATCAGGAGAGACCTCAGTGCTGCATCTTTCAGCCCAGTACTAATCCTGAAAAGTAATTTTAACCGTACTTACCAGTAACTTGAATTTCCTTCCATAGGATATCATTGCCTGCTTTTTGCTGAAAAAGTTTCTAAGTGTTGATTTTTGAAACATACAAATATTCCTCTAAAATCAGCCGAAATCCGAATTCTGATTTACTCACCTGTTATCAGGAGAGACCTCAGTGCTGCATCTTTCAGCCCAGTACTGGTCCTGAAAAGTAATTTTAACCGTACTTACCAGTAACTTGAATTTCCTTCCATAGGCTAACATTGACTGGTTTCACTTGAAAATTCTTCTAAGTGTGGAGTTTTGGAACTTTAAATTATTCTTCTAAAATCAGCCGAAATACGAATTCCGATTTACTCACCTGTTATCAGGAGAGAACCCAGTGCTGCATCTTTTAGCCCAGCACTGACCCTGAAAAGTAATTTTAACCGTACTTACCAGTAACTTATCTTTTCTTCCATAGGAATCCATTGTCTGGTTTTCAGCAGAAAAGTTTCAAAGTGTCGATTTTCACAAACTACAAATATTCCTTAAAAATCGCCTGTATGACTTAAACGCATTTTTTCAACTGTTTACAGGAGATGCACCAGTGCTGGATCCAGGATCCAACACTGAGTAAGAAAAAGTAACGATAACAGTTTTTACCTGCTAAGTGAATTTCCTTCCATAGGATAACATTGGTGATTCTATGAGGAAAAGTTTCTAAGTGTCAACTTTTAAAATACAATAATATTCCTTAAAAATCACGACTGTAACCAAAACGCTTTTACTCAACTGTTTACAGGAGATGTCCCAGGACTGAATCTAGGATCCAGTCCTGTGGTTAGAAAAGTAATCCATAAAGTAACTAATTGCATTTAACTAGAAATTCACATTGAGCTGAATGTTGCATTGTGTTTGAAAATGTGTTGCCCATTGCAACAACTGTAACTACTGTACTTAAAAGTCTATTGCCTATGTGCTAAGTATTTAAACTAAAGTAATTCATTCTGAGAAAGTATTTTTGTAATGTAATGTATAATGTAATTACAATGTAATTTAAATAATAAATTATGTAAAAGAAATTGTTGCTAAAAATGTAGTAAATCAGTATGAAAAAAATTAATATAAAAATTAATACATTTAAAAAATGTCATTTAAAAAACCTTAGAAATTCACTGAAAAAACCGTAGGTTTCAGGCACGTTATAGTTACAAATTAGCATTTAAAAAACCTTTGAAATTCACTGAAAAAACCATAGGTTTCAGACACGTTATAGTTAGAAATTAGCATTTAAAAAACCTTTGAAATTCACTGAAAAAACCATAGGTTTTAGGGACAGTTATAGTTACAAATTAGCATTTAAAAAACCTTTGAAATTCACTGAAAAAACCATAGGTTTCAGATATGTTATAGTTACAAATTAGCATTTAAAAAACCTTTGAAATTCACTGAAAAAACCATAGGTTTTAGGGACAGTTATAGTTAGTTGGACATTTCACTCGTACAAAACCCGTGAAATTCCCCGTTATAGTTAGTTCAGCTAACTATAACTCGCGCCTCGCAATGCACTGCTGATGACGTCACATATTACATCACTCATGACATGGTCAGTGACATCACTGATGACATCACTGATGACATCTCAAATGACATCACTGATGACATCATCCACGTGATAATCTGATGCAGCTCCTCACACCCTAATATAACCTTTGATACACCCAATCTAAATTACAGACTGCCATTCGCAAAACTATAGACACTCCAACACCAATAACTACATACCCACTCACTGATTCTTAGGTCTACACACACACATCCACTCACTCACCCGTACAGTCACTCATACTTATGGTCACTCAGTACAGGACTATCATATGCACTCTTACTCCTATATAGACACTCAAACACCGCCACTCATCCATAGAGGTACTCACACACCTAGTCAGTCATGCAAATAATTAAACACACTGCCATTTACTCACCTATACAGTTATACACACACCAGCTCACTTAATCATACAAATACTAGCACATTGTTACGCTCTTATACAATCACTGATACAAGCACACACTCATCCATACAGCCACTATCACAATCACTCACTCTCGCTTATAGCTATTTATATACTCCAACACACATATATACTGGCTTTCACATATGTAGTTACTCACACATGTACCACTGGGACATACATTCACTCACTAACACACTCTTACACACACTTACCCACCCATACAGTCTATCACAGATGCACTCTTGAAACCATCCACCCAGTGAATCACCCACTCACACATCTATGCACAGAGTCGCACACACCCCACCCACACAAACACTCAGGCACCCATACAGATACTCAGACAACCAATCAATAACTCATATAGACACTCATGTAGCTATTCACAAACCCATGCAGCCACTTACACAGCAACAGACAGACGGATACAGACATTCACCCAGTTTAGTCACTAACCCATGCATTCAGTAAGATACGTTAAATCACTCACTTATAGAGTCAGTCACGCACCTACTAAATCATCCATACAGACACTTACACACCCACTCATTCTTCAATACGTCTTTTCCTATATATATTAAAAATATTTAAACTTTACAGAAACACACAGTCACTGGATGATGTCATCAGTGATGTCATTTGAGATGTCATCAGTGATGTCATCAGTGATGTCACTGACCATGTCATGAGTGATGTAATATGTGACGTCATCAGCAGTGCATTGCGGGGCGCGAGTTATAGTTAGCTGAACTAACTATAACGGGGAATTTCACGGGTTTTGTACGAGTGAAATGTCCAACTAACTATAACTGTCCCTAAAACCTATGGTTTTTTCAGTGAATTTCAAAGGTTTTTAAATGCTAATTTGTAACTATAACATATCTGAAACCTATGGTTTTTCATATAAATATATATATATATATATTCACTGAAAAAACCATAGGTTTCAGGGACGTTATAGTTACAAATTAGCATTTAAAAACCTTTGAAATTCACTGAAAAAACCATAGGTTTTAGGGACAGTTATAGTTAGTTGGACATTGCACTCGTACAAAACCCGTGAAATTCCCCGTTATAGTTAGTCCAGCTAACTATAACTCGCGCCCCGCAATGCACTGCTGATGACGTCACATATTACATCACTCATGACATGGTCAGTGACATCACTGATGACATCACTGATGACATCTCAAATGACATCACTGATGACATCACTGATGACATCATCCAGTGACTGTGTGTTTCTGTAAAGTTTAAATATTTTTAATATATATAGGAAAAGACGTATTGAAGAATGAGTGGGTGTGTAAGTGTCTGTATGGATGATTTAGTAGGTGCGTGACTGACTCTATAAGTGAGTGATTTAACGTATCTTACTGAATGCATGGGTTAGTGACTAAACTGGGTGAATGTCTGTATCCGTCTGTCTGTTGCTGTGTAAGTGGCTGCATGTGTTTGTGAATAGCTACATGAGTGTCTATATGAGTTATTGAATGCTTGTCTGAGTATCTGTATGTGTGCCTGAGTGTTTGTGTGGGAGGGGTGTGTGCAACTCTGTGCATAGATGTGTGAGTGGGTGATTCACTGGGTGGATGGTTTCAAGAGTGCAACTGTGATAGACTGTATGGGTGGGTAAGTGTGTGTAAGAGTGTGTTAGTGAGTGAATGTATGTCCCAGTGGTACATGTGTGAGTAACAACATATGTGAAAGGCAGTATATATGTGTGTTGGAGTATATAAATAGCTATAAGCGAGAGTGAGTGATTGTGATAGTGGCTGTATGGATGAGTGTGTGCTTGTATCAGTGATTGTATAAGAGCGTAAGATTGTGCTACTATTTGTATGAGTAAGTGAGCTGGTGTGTGTATAACTGTATAGGTGAGTAAATGGTAGTGTGTTTAATTATTTGCATGACTGACTAGGTGTGTGAGTACCTCTATGGATGAGTGGCGGTGTTTGAGTGTCTATATAGGAGTATGAGTGCATATGATAGTCCTGTACTGAGTGACCGTAAGTATGAGTGACTGTACGGGTGAGTGAGTGGATGTGTGCGTAGACCTAAGAATCAGTGAGTGGGTATGTAGTTATTGGTGTTGGAGTGTCTATGGTTTTGCGAATGGCAGTCTGTAATTTAGAGTGGGTGTATCAAAGGTTATATTAGGGTGTGAGGAGGTGCATCAGATTATCACGTGGATGATGTCATCAGTGATGTCATTTGAGATGTCATCAGTGATGTCATCAGTGATGTCAATGACCAAGTCATGAGAGATGTAATATGTGACGTCATCAGCAGTGCATTGCGGGTGCGCGAGTTATAGTTAGCTGGACTAACTATAACGGGGAATTTCACGGGTTTTGTACGAGTGCAATGTCCAACTAACTATAACTGTCCCTAAAACCTATGGTTTTTTCAGTGAATTTCAAAGGTTTTTTAAATGCTAATTTGTAACTATAACATGTCTGAAACCTACAGTTTTTTCAGTGAATTTCAAAGGTTTTGTAAATGACAATTTTTAAATGTATTAATTGTTATATAAATGTTTTTCATACTGATTTCCAAATTTTTTAGAAACAATTTTTTTTTACATATTTTATTTTTTAAATTACATTGTAATTACATTATACATTACATTACAAAAAATACTTTCTCAGAATGAATTACTTTAGTTTAATTACTTTGCACATAGGCAATAGACTTTTAAGTACAGTAGTTACAGTTGTTGCAATGGGCAACACATTTTCAAACACAATGCAACATTCAGCTCAATGTGAATTTCTAGTTAAATGCAATTAGTTACTTTATGGATTACTTTTCTAACCACATTACTGGATCCTAGATTCAGTCCTGGGACATCTCCTGTAAACAGTTGAGTAAAAGCGTTTTGGTTACAGTCGTGATTTTTAAGGAATATTATTGTACTTTAAAAGTTCACACTTAGAAACTTTTTCTCATAGAATCACCAATGTTATCCTATGGAAGGAAATTCACTTAGAAGTTAAAAACTGTTATCGTTACTTTTTCTTACTCAGTGTTTGATCCTGGATCCAGCACTGGTGCATCTCCTGTAAACAGTTGAAAGAATGCGTTTAAGTCATACAGGCGATTTTTTAGGAATATTTGTAGTTTGTGAAAATCAACACTTTGAAACTTTTCTGCTGAAAACCAGACAATGATATCCTATGGAAGGAAATTCAAGTTACTGGTAAGTACGGTTAAAATTACTTTTCAGGACCAGTACTGGGCTGAAAGATGCAGCACTGAGGTCTCTCCTGATAACAGGTGAGTAAATCGGAATTCGGATTTCGGCTGATTTTAGAGGAATATTTTAAAGTTCCAAAACTCCACACTTAGAAGAATTTCCAAGTGAAACCAGTCAATGTTAGCCTATGGAAGGAAATTCAAGTTACTGGTAAGTACGGTTAAAATTACTTTTCAGGACCAGTACTGGGCTGAAAGATGCATCACTGAGGTCTCTCCTGATAACAGGTGAGTAAATCGGAATTCGTATTTCGGCTGATTTTAGAGGAATATTTTAAAGTTCCAAAACTCCACACTTAAAAGAATTTCCAAGTGAAACCAGTCAATGTTAGCCTATGAAGGAAATTCAAGTTACTGGTAAGTACAGTTAAAATTACTTTTCAGGACCAGTACTGGGCTGAAAGATGCAGCACTGAAGTCTCTCCTGATAACAGGTGAGTAAATCAGAATTCGGATTTCGGCTGATTTTAGAGGAATATTTGTATGTTTCAAAAATCAACACTTAGAAACTTTTTCAGCAAAAAGCAGGCAATGATATCCTATGGAAGGAAATTCAAGTTACTGGTAAGTACGGTTAAAATTACTTTTGAGGATCAGTACTGGGCTGAAAGATGCAGCACTGAGGTCTCTCCTGATAACAGGTGAGTAAATCGGAATTCGTATTTCGGCTGATTTTAGAGGAATATTTTAAAGTTCCAAAACTCCACACTTAGAAGAATTTCCAAGTGAAACCAGTCAATGTTAGCCTATGAAGGAAATTCAAGTTACCGGTAAGTACGGTTAAAATTACTTTTCAGGACCAGTACTGGGCTGAAAGATGCAGCACTGAGGTCTCTCCTGATAACAGGTGAGTAAATCAGAATTCGTATTTCGGCTGATTTTAGAGGAATATTTGCACAATGGTGAAGGGAGGGGCGGGGCCTGAGGTGACATCTGTGCAAACGCGCCCGTGGCGCGTTTTAAGTTGGGGGATTAAGTCCCCTTGAATCATGAGGGTCCCTACGGGCCAACTAGCCCACCAGGAACCTCCAGTATGCGCCAGGGGCTGCGTTGCAGAGACATGTACAGAGGCCACACCCCTTTTTACACCTCTGTGCAACGCAGCTCTGTGGCGCTTTCTGGACGTACCTGTTGGGCTAGTTGGCCCCCAGGGACCCTCAGGATTGAAGAGGATTTAATTCCCCATCTTAAAACGCGCCACGGGGCCTGTTTGCACACATGTCACCTGAAGCCCCGCCCTCCCTTCACCACTGTGCAAACGCGCCCCGTGGCGCGTTTTAAGTCGGGGATTAACTCCCTTGAATCCTGAGGGTCCCTGGGGTGCATCTAGCCCACCATATACCTCCAAAAGCGCCAAAGAGCTGCGTTGCAGAGAGGTGTAAAAGGGGCGTGGCCTCTGTACACCTCTCTGCAAGGCAGCTCCCTGGCGCATACTGGAGGTTCCTGGTGGGCTAGTTGGCCTCCAGGGACCCCCAGTATTCAAGGGGATTGCTCTCCCTCTGCAAACGCGCCAGGGCGCGTTTGCAGAGTGGTGAAGGAAGGGGCGGGGCCTATGGGCCCGATCGTTTTTTTGTTGTTGTTTTTTCCTCTGAAGGGGGCTGTGTAGCCCCCTTCCTTTTTCCTATTTTTAGGCCCTGGGGACCCCATCCCCCAGGGCCTTACCCCTTTTTTTAAATTAAAATTAAAAAAAAAAACGGGAAGGGGCCGCGTGGCCCCCTTCCCTGGGCCTGTATTGGCCCCGGGGACCCCATCCCCGGGGCATGGCCTCTTTTTTTTTATTTGGAGGGGGCTGCGTGGCCCCCTCCTCAGGCCATTTAAGGCCCCGGGACCCCATCCCCGGGGCCGGCCTTGCACTTTTTAAAATTTTTTTTATAATTTTTTACTTTGGGGAGGGGGGCTGCGTGGCCCCCCCCGGGCCACTTATGGCCCCGGGGACCCCATCCCCCGGGGCCTGGACTCTCGTTGGGGACTGTGGGGGTCCCCAAACCCCCACAGTCCCGCCGGCTCCCCGTGTCCTACGGGAGCCGGCATTGCTTTACACATGGGGAGCAGCTAACATGCTGCTCCCCATGTGGAAAAGCAATCGGCTTTGGATATGGTTTCCCTGCTCTCTCTTCCAATATCCAAAGCAGTTTGCAATGACAGGACGGGAGCCGCGAGGCTCCCGTCCTGTCATTGCAAACAGCAGTGTCCCGGGGTAGGCACCCCGGGACACTGCAGGAGCCGGCCCTGGGGGTGGCGGTCCCCAGGGCCATCAAGGGCTCCAGGAGGGGGCCGCGTGGCCCTCCTCCTACATTTTGAAAGCCCCGGGGAGGTGGTGGTCCCCGGGGCTTGGGGGTCCAAAACGGACCCCCATTTTAATTTTTCTTCGTGCCCCGGGGAGGTGGTGGTCCTCGGGCGTGTGGGGGCTGGAGCCCCCACACAGGTTTTTAATTTAAAAAAAGAAGCTCCGGGGAGGTGGTGGTCCCCGGGGCTGCGGGAGGACTCAGAGCCCTCCCGCACCATTATACATAAGGCCCCGGGGGTGGTGGTCCTCAGGCTTGGGGGCCCTTAGAGGCCCCCACACATAAAATTAACCCCCCCAGCATGCCCCCGGGACTTGGCCCACCCGGGGGCCAATTAACTATCGAAGCGCGGAGACCGTGCTTCGATTTTTTTTTTCCGGCAGGGTTCGCGCTCCCTGAGCGCATCCTGCCGATTTTTAAAAAAAAAAAATAATTTTGCCCAGGGGGTCCTTGTGGGACCCCTGAGCAGACCTAGGGGGTCAGGGTGTTTCTACCCTGCCCCCTTTGTGCGCTTTGCGCACTTGTTTCTGTCCCTCGGTTCTACCGAGGGACAAAATGGCTGCCAACACTTCCTGGTTTGGAGTGTTGACAGCCAATTAACATAAAGCTCGTGCTCGGGAGGATCCGCGGCCCTAGATATCACTATCTTTTTACTTTTCATTTTCTCAGCAACTACTGAACGGATTTACACCATTTAACAAAAGGGTTCTTTCTGAACCAAGAACTACCTCTTTGCCAAATTTGGTGTAATTCCGTTCAGCAGTTCGGGCTGTAGCCGTGTCTAAAGTTTCCTATGGAAAAATGCATGGGGAAAACGCGTTTTGGGATCCCCCTTTTTCTCGGCCCCCGCTTGACGAATCCCCCGAGACTTTCAGGGTAGGAGCGGACCGGAGCGGGCCACAAAGTTTGAAAATTTTGCGAAGATACGTCAACCGGCAAGAGAGTTATTTCATATAGAATGTCGTGGATTTCCTATGGATAATAGGTTGTAACTATAACTATCTACTGGCGACCGCCAGTAGATATATATATATATATATATATATATATATATATATATATATATATATATATATATATATATATATATATATATATAATACACATATATTTAGATTATATATATATTTGCGTTACCTATTAAAGGTCTCCAGTAGGTAGTTATAGTCTGCTTTTCCATGCAAAGAGCATTTTTTGGTTTGCTAATAACTTTGGCCTTGTTTGATGAATCTTCACAAGCCTTTCCATTAGAAAAGTTCATCCACCTCAGCTCGTTCCAGGAAAGATTCGGGGTGAGCCCTCAAATGAGTTCCAAAAAAGGGGGTCCCAAAACATAAAATCTCCATGCATTTTACTTCTTTAGGCAGGGCTACAGCAAAAACTACTGAACGGAATTACACTAAATTCAGCAGGAAGCTATTTATTGGTCCACAGATTGTGCTGTTTATGATTTGGTGTAAATCCATTCAGTAGTTTTTGAGAAAATAAGGGTGAAAAATCATTGTATATTTTGGAAGTTGGGCTCGCAAAAGTCCCCCGAGCTTCCTGCGAGAGTGCAAAAGTAAAAATGAAGCCCTGTGATTGGTCAAGAAGCCAATTTTTCCCATGAGCCTTCACATTCTCTCGAGAGGCTCCCGTGAGTTTCACGAGAGCCAACGCTCTGATTGGCTGGCTGTTGGAATGCTTGAAATAAAATGGCCACCATTACTGTTTACTGTGAAAAATTCGAGCTGTTGTGAAAATTAAGTAAAAAAGCTATGTAATGGGGCAGCAGAAAGGCATGCTTTCCCCTAGATTTAAAGAAAAGTAAGGAATATCAATAAGGCAGAGTCTATCCGCAGTAAATAAATTGTAGTAATACAATACAATTCAGGATGTCTATGTAGTTTTAGTCCAATAACTCAGCTCAGGATTGTGAATAATAAAAAGGAGTAGATGAGTTCTCAATACACTCTATTAGTAGAAATACATATTGTGGTCCTTGTTTTTGAGAGGAAGCATGTAAGAGATAAGTACTGTGATGATTAGAATGTAATTCTTTTTTTTTAATGCTACAATCTTGCAGGACTCTCATGGGATCTTGAAAAGTAGGAAGGAGTAGGTGATCTTTGAATACACTGTAGTGTGCACCTGCTATTGTAAGAAGGGATTATTACTGTAGATGGTATCTATGAACGTGTAGTATTTACATACATCGGCTTGGTAAGTGTTGTGAGTAGAGTTAAGTCATATCCACACATTCTACTATGCACAGCCATCATCTTGGACTGATGTCTCAGCGGAGAGGCCAGAGAGGTCCAAAAGGAAAGGCAAGTTCCTCTCCACACCCTACTACACATCCCTAATCTGAGAGACAGGTCTGACAGGAGAGGCAAGTCCCTCCACACACACTACTATGCACACCTGCTACCTGAGTGAGAGGTCTGAAAGGACAGGCCTGTCATTCTTCACACACTACTGCGCACACCTATCATCTGAGACAAAGCTCTGGAAGGAAAGGCCAGTCCATCCACACACCCTACTATGTACACCAGTCATTCAAGAGAGGGGTCTCAGCGGAAAGGCCAGTCTCTCTCCAAATACCCTACCATGTACACTTGTCATCTGAGATGAGGGGTCTGAAAGGAAAGGCCAGTCCATCCACACACCCTAATACGCACACCCGTCATCTGAGAGAGGTGTAGGTGGAGAGGCAAGTCTTTCTCCGTACAGCCTACCATGCACACCTGTCATCTAAGAGAGAGATCTGGAAGTATAGGGCTGTCTCTCTCCACTCACTGCTACGCACATCCGTCATCTCAGAGAGAGAGGTCATAGAGGAAAGGGCAGTCCCTTTCAGCTCATTACTATGCACACCTGTCATCTGAGAGAAAAGTCTGACAGGAGAGATCTGTCACTCCCCATACACCCTACCAGGCACACCCATCAAGTGAATGAGAGGTCTGAAAAATGAGGCCAGTCCATCCACACACCCTATCATGCACCCCTTCATCTAAAAGAGAGCTCTCAAAGGAAAGGCCAGTCAATTCACACACACCGCTGTGCACACCAGTCATCTGAGAGAGCACTAAAAGGAGAGGTCAGTCCTTTTCCACACCCCACTATGCACACCTGTTATCTAAGAGAGAGGTCTGAAAGGAGAGGCCACTCCATCCTCACACTCTACTACACACACCCGTCTTCTGAGACAGAGATCTGAAAGGAGAAGCCAGTACCTCCCCACACACTACTACATACACTCGCCATCTGAGAGAGAAGTCTCAAAGGAGAGGCCACTCCATCCACACACCCCACTATGCACACCCATCATCTGAGAGAGAGGTCTGACAGTAAAGGCCAGTCCCTACCAATGCACTACTACGCACACCCATCAGTTGAGAGAGTGGTCTCAAAGGAGAGGTCAATCGGTCCCCATACACCCTACTATGCCCATCTGTCAGCTGAGAGAGAGGTCTCGAAGGAGAGGCCAGTCCATCAAGACAGCCTACTATGAACACCTGTCACCTGAGTGAGAGGTCGCAAAGAAGAGACCAGTCTATGCACTTACCCTACTACACACACCAGTCATCCAAAGTAGAGGTCTGAGCAGAAAGGTCAATCCCTCCCCCACAACCTACTACACACTTCTATCATTCAGTGACAGGTAACAGAGGAGAGCCCAGCCACTGCTCACTCTCTATTATGTACTCCGGTCATCCAAATTAAGAGGTGTCAGCATGTGGTGGGTTGGTTGGAGAGCCTGCAGCCAACCCCCAACTGCGCATGGCTGAGGTTGTGCACAGCGGGAATTCCGTTTTCATATGGTAATGAAATATTACTTCACTTTGAGAAAAAACAAGAAATTCACAGAAATAATCAAAAGTTAAAGTAACATTATAATAAGGTGTAATAAAAAAATTGTTTTTGTTTAAAAAAAAAACCTTAGAATTTCACTGAAAAAAACAAAGGTTAAAGTCATTTTATACTTAGGTGAATTTGTCAGTGACAACATTAATGATTTGAACTAAAAGAAAACACAGAAATTCAGCAGTTTCCCCCATCCCCAATCCTGATTCAGCTTTGGGGTCCCCTACCCCCAGGGTCCAGTGTTTTAAAATGGGAGGGAGGCCATGCGACTCCCCTCCCTGAGCCTTTAAAAGACCCTGGGCACCCCATCCAACAGGGCTGCAATTTCCTTAAAGTGGAGGGGAGGCTCTGTGACCCCCCATCCCCAAGCCTATTATGGCCCTGGGGTCCCTATCCCCCAGGGTCTTTTTTTTAAAGGGGAGAGTGCCCATGAGGCCCTCCTCCTCAAGCCATCATAGGCCCTGAGGAGCCCAATCCTGGTGCCAAAACGTCCAAAAAGTGGAGGAGGTTGGGTGGACCCATTCTCTGAGCCTTTAAAGGCCCTGGGGACCCTATCCCAACAGGGCTGGGTTTTATTTAAAGGGAAAGGGGGCCCCTCCCTGATCCTATTATGGTCCCGGGGACCCCACCTCCAAAGGCCATACATAATTTAAAGTAGAGGGTGTTGGACTTACTTGGCCCTTTTTGCAGGTTCATCCCTAAACTTTTTTCCTAGCCTTTTCTCTGACATGGTGTTGGTGGTTTTAGGCCTCTGGGCACTTTAGCACTGCTGTCCAGTGTAAAGTGCGTGCGCTCTCTGTGTACATTTGGTAAGATTGGTCTACACCTGTTTGGCCTATTTAATTTACCTGTCAGTCCCTTGTAAAGTGATATCTCATATACCCAGGGCTTGTAAATTAAATGCTACTGGTGGGCTTGCAGCGCTGATTGCGCCACCCACCTAAGTAGCCTTTCAAACCTATCTCAGGCCTCTGCCATTGCAGGGCCTGTGCGCGCAGTGTTACTGCCGCTGTGACGTGACACCTAAAGTGTGTGCCATGTCCGTGACCCCCCTTTTACTGCATGTCAGTCACCCCTAAGGTAGGCCCTAGCTAGCCCTATGGGCAGGGTGCATTGTAGGTAAAAGATAGGACATGTACCTTAAGTGGGTGACATGTCCTGGTAGTGACAAACAGCCATTTTGGTTTCTCACTACTGTGGGGCTGCCCTCCCATAGGAATGCATTGGGGATTCCCTGATAAGTGTTTCAGTGGTAATTCCTGATATGGGAGGTGCAGCGTGGTCAAGTTTAGTATATTTGGAATTGTCATAACAAATGCTGCGCAATGGTGTGCGCAGATTTATTATAACTATTTTAGAAATGCCACTTTTAGAAGTTGGCATTTCTGTGTGCTGTGTCTGCCTGCCTGATGTGAATTGCATGTCTGGCTTTTGAGTGACAGGGGCTGGGAGGTGTGTGTGGCTCCAGGAGGGGCAGGGTGAGTCAGCACTAGGCTGAATGGGACATCTGCATTGGGAGTAGTGGGAGGAGTAATCCCCTGACCCTGAATAGGTCTGTGCCTAGCCTGTACAATTCTGGCTCCGCCCCCTGTGGTGTGTCTGATCACTGAGCCCCCACCTGACAAAGGGGAAGAGGAGCTTGGAAAATAAAGTGCTCCAATTCCCCCCTGAACCAGTTGCATCTGGTTCCCCCATGCCCTGTACTGCAGACAAAGAAATGCCAAATATAAATATAGGGGCTGTGACCCCATGAAGTTGTTCTGTTCTGTGCTGGAGCTGTTCCTGACTTGCTGGGGCTTGTTGCTGCTGGGGCCCAGGAGGAACCGCCATGGGGGCTTGCCTCCCTGCTGGAGGGCCCTGTGTGCTGGCCTCCCTGGGCCCCGCTATGCTCCAGGGACCTAAGGACGTTGGTTGGCTTCTAGCGCCTCGTGAGCGCTATACTTTGATTTCTAGTAGGAGAGGAGCATTTGTTTTCCTGCAGCGCTGAGCTGCACCTCCTAGGAGAGGGAATCCCCGGCGTAGGGATTCCCCCCCTGCTGCTGATCAGAGCGGGAGCCCACCCCGCATTTTTGCATCTTCAGAGTGGGAGCCCACCCCGCTTTATGCCTATTTTCAAGGCGGGTGCCCACCCCACATTGCGGTGTATTTAAATCGCTAAGCGGGAGCCTACCCCGCTTTTTAGATTCTGAACGGTGGGTGCCCACCCCGCATTACACCGAGAAGAAGAGGGGGAAAAAAACGGCCGCCGCGATCGTACGGGAACCCGGAAGCCAGGCGCATCCGCCTGACTGTGGGCGGGGCCTGCCTACGTCTCGGAGCCTTGAGGGCTCCATTTCCGCCCACCACACCTAGGAGAGAGGTCCCGGCAGTGAGGAGAGGTGCTGCAGCTGGCCGGCGGGGCTCCCGTGAGCTGAGGGAAGCCCAGCACCGCCAGAGGAGGAGAGAGTCCCCGAGGAGTGGGGGCTCTCCTGAGGCATGCAGCCGCGAGAGGAGAAGAGCCCCGCAGATGTCGAGAGGCCGCCCCAGAGGAGAGGCGAGCCTCCACCGAGTACCGTGACAGCCCCGGTGAGTGGGGCTTCACTTTACTTATGGTCGGTGCCTCCCCCCTGTCAAAGGGAGCACCAGAGGAGCCGTGTTAGGGCTCCCTGAGGCACGTGTAGTGCCTGCGCTTATTTTACTTCTTGGGAGCAATTTGCCTTACAGAGCCCCAGCGCGGGGTCTCAGCGTGCCAGGGCCCATTTTTCTTCCTCCACAGCTGCGCCGCACCAGCGCGGGCAGCTGCAGCTGCAGCATTTTGCATATTTGTTTGTAGAGTCCCAGTCGGGCTCTTATGGCACAGTCGGTGCCAGTGCCTAATTTCTTCATCACAGCTGCACGGCAATTAGCGGCAGCTGCTCCGTTTAGGCTAACATTGCTTTGGGGGGCATTTTGAATGAGATAGGAGTGAGATACCCTCCTCTGCCCCAGCGCAATTGCGCGCTTTTGGTTTCTACTGCATTGGCAGCCCTGACTTTATGGACATAGGGCATTTGAGCCCTCTGAGAAGGCCAGTTGGCCATGGGGGACTGTGAGGTTGGTAGGGCGCCAGGCCCTAATGTGATTTATGTGGTGCGCAGGAAATGTGATTCATGTACTGTGATTTATGCACCCTAATGTGATTTATATTTAGTAGGTTATGGTCTAATATGTTTAGGCTTATGAGGTTGGCACATAATGTATTTCGCGCCTGATGTAATACCGTGCATAATATGATTTATGTTGCAGGGTAATGCTGAGTACAGTGTTTGCCAGTAATTACTGGTTGTATTCTACGTTTATTATTTGGTTCTACATTTACTATCTTTACTTTGTGATGGTTCTGACAGTGGCCCAATTGGCCCTGTCCTGTGTATATAATCCCCTGTAAATATTGCCTAGTGCCAGTTGGCATAGTGTATATTGTGTGATTACTATTCTAATGTGTTTATGACAATACAAAGGCTATTTTTATATATAACCTTGTGTGGAGTTCCTTTTGTGGTGTGCCTCGTATGTTGTTGCTGTGTGTGGGTTGCGCAAACGCTTTACACATTGCCTCTGGGAGAAGCCTGACTACTCGTGCCAAGCTACCAAGGGGGTGAGCAGGGGTTATCTTCAGCGTGTAACTCCCTTGCCCTGACTAGAGTGGTGGTCTCTGCCTGGCTTTGGCGCAAGCCTTAGCCAACCAGAGATCCCATTTCTAACAGAGGGGGGCATTCGGCCCCCGCCCCAAGCCTACTATGGTCCTGAGTACCCCACCCCCAACGCCACACATAATTGAAAGCAGAGGGGTGCTGCAATGCCCCCTCCCCAGCCTCTTTAGGCCCTGGGCACCCCATCCTCCAGGGCTTCTTTTTATAATGGCTTGGACCTGTGGGTTCTAGGACATAATAGGCACCAGGTAGCCCACCCCCGGGGCCAAAACTTATAAAAACAGGGAGGGAGGAGGTCAAACAGCTCCCCCCCTGGGCCTTACAAAAGCCCTGGGGACCCCATCCTCCAGGGCCGTATATTTTTTTAAGGGGAGGGCTCCCCTCGTGGAGCCGTTTTCAGCCCCAGGGACCCCATTCCCCTGAGTCTGCATTTTTTCAAGGTGGGTGCCCTGGTGCCCACTTGGGGAATCCACCATCCGCAACACTTGGGCTGTAGGGGAGACCAGGGCCCCACAGTCCCAACCAGCTCCCCGCATGGTGTGGGAGCCGGCATTGCTTCCGCCCGCAAGGAGCAGCTACTTATGCTGCTCCCTCCAGGCAGGGGCAATCTCTTGATCTTTTTCCCTGCCCTGGGGAAACCGATCAATACTGTGCTCTTAGCCGGCAGGAGCACTTTCAAAGTTCCTACCACCTTGGAGCAGACTTTGTGTTTGCTACCTCATGGCGGGAGATTCAAAAATGTTCCTGCCAGGTGGGCACAAATACAAGTTTCCTTGCCCATGCTGCTGTGGGCAGGGAAACTGCTGTGTCCCGGGGTGGGCTCCCCAGGACATAGCATGCGAGCCAACCCTAGGGGATTGAGTCCACAGGGCCATTAATAGCTCAGGGAGGGAGGCCATGCAACCCCCCTGACTTTTAAGAAGTTTAGCAGCCCAGGGAATGGGGTCACCAGGTCCTTTAGAGGCTCGGGAGGGGGGCTGCACAGTCACTTAGCTGGGGGGGCGGACTGCCCCGGGGGCATTTTTTGGGGACAGCAGCACTTCACGTGAGGTGATTGGCACCACCCCCTGAAATGAGCAAATGGTAGGGGCTAATGATTGTTCTACTTATTTGTTTTTCTGAGCTGTATGGTGTTGCCACCTTCCCTGTGGGTAGTCTGCTGATTGTTTGGTATGCAGTACGCACATGGATGCAGTTTGTAGTAACAGATACAAGGAACACAAGCACAACACCTTGCAGAACAGGCTCTTCCTCCTCAGTCCTTGCACCTCACATCTTAGGGCTGCATTGAGTGCTGTGCTGTGGCGAGGTAGGAGGAGCGGTGGCCAAACAGGGGTCAGCGCTGCGGAGAGTGGCATGCAAATGATTGGGCATGTTGCGGGGGTGCAGGCAGTGCAAGAGAGGGAGCCAGTGAGCAGGCAGCCACCTCCGAGCATGCGAAAAAATTGCACCGACCTACAGCCGGCCACCTCCATTTGTGGCAGGGGAGCCGCCCAGTGCCTATGTACTTACCAGCAGTCTGCGGACCAGTGCTCCAGTCATTGCCACCAAAGTATTTTTGGGGTGTATGAGGGGCAGCAAACTCAGGGGTCACCACATGTGGCAAAAGCTCTGCTATGCCACTGGGGCTGCGTTGTCCTCCTTCCCTTAAAGAATCAAATGGGCCCTCGGGATCTGGCCCACAGGATTAAAGTGACCTGGAGAGGGGACCATGCACCCCCCCTTAACAATCACTGCAGGCTTGGGCAGATTGGGTCCCCAGGTCCAAAAGCAGCCTGGGAAGGAGGCCACATGCCCCCCCTGAAAAATAGCTGAGGGCCCCGGGGATGGGGTCCTCACGGCCGAAAACAGCCTGGGGAGAGGAGCTGCATGACCCTCTCCCAATATGAAATGCTGCCCCGGGGGATAGAGGCAGGATTGGCCGATTTCTTTTTTTTTTGTGTCTGGGGTGGGGTCCTTCTGGGTCCCCTTCAGGGGGCCTAGGGGGCCAGGGTATCCCTACCCTGCCCTCTTATATTTTTTTTAATTTATTACTTCAGGACAGGGGACTAAGGGCCAGATGTAGGTAAAGTCAGTTTTGCGAGTCCTTAATAGCGATTTTTACCGAATCGCTATTAAGGAGTCGCAAAATGGAATGTATGTAGGAATAGCAATAATAATTGCGATTCCTTAATATTCCTTAATTGCGATTCGCAAATTGAGATTTGCAATCAAGGAATACCTTCCCATTCATTCCTATGGGCCAAGAGGCCCATAGGAATGAATGGGATTTGCGCACGCAATTTCGAGTAACCAAGAGGTACTCGCCAATTGTGTGCGCAATTTCAAGGGTGCAAGGGTTCCAAAAGGACACCCTGTTGCACCCCTGAAATGTGCATGTGTGCACATGTTGCGCACATACATGCCCTAAGGGCATGTATGTGTGCCACATGGCACTTTGAATAAAGCAAAAAAGTGCTTTTTTAAAGGAAATCGCAAATTACCACCAACTTGAAGTTGGTGGTAATTTGCGATTCCTTAGGGCAATATCGCAATTTGCGATGCCTACTAGCATAGCATTTAGGGAATCGCAAATTGCGATTCTCTAAATGCTTGCTCACAATAAGGAATCGCAAATTTTGCGAATCCTTATTTTGAGACAGGGTATTTGCCTACCTACATTGCACACAGCCAAATTGCGATCGCAAATGCTGAAATTCTGCGAATTCCAGCGTTTGCGATCGCAATTTGGCTTCCTACATCTGGCCCATTGTCCCTGAGTCCTGTAATGACTGGCAGCAACATTTTTCTGATGTTGCCAGCAGCCAATAAGACTGCTCTCTCTCGTGGGAGACTGATTCTCTGAGGAGCGAATTGGTCCAAGGGAAAAAAGCTCCTTGAACCAATCAGAATGCTCCATTTTTAAATTGCACTCCCCCGAGAGTCTCTCAAGCCTCTTGCGGATCCAACTGTCCAGATATACAATTATTTTTAATCCTTAATTTCTCAAAAACTACTGAATGGATTTACACAAAAAGCACAATCTTCGGACCAAGATCTAGCTTCCTGACAATTCTGGTGTAATTTCGTTCTGCAGTTTTTACGGTAGCCCACCTTAAAGAAGTCTATGGAAAATGTATGAGAATTTAGCATTTTGGGATCCCCGTTTTTTCTCAATTCCCACTTGGCGGATCTCCCCAAGACTTCCCATGCACAAACTGGTCAAAAGGTAGCATCTTTTCGGAATGTTTTGTGGTGATGCGTCAAACAGGACCAAAATTATTAGCAAAACAAAAACTGCTTTTCATATGGAACAGCTGACCTAACTCTAACTACCCAAGTGCAACCGCCACTAGGTGTTTTATAATATATATATATATATATATATATATATATATATATATATATATATATATATATATATATATATATCCAAAATCCACAACACTCTCCAGACCTCCTCTTCGGCGAAAAGAGAGTAACGGACCCGTGGCTGAATGGCAAGTTGTCTTTTTATTTCTCCTTACTCCTCATGATGACACGTTTCGGGCATCACGTGCCCTTGATCACATACGGAACGCAGTCCACCATACTGCTTTAAATGCTTTGTGCACACCCCCTAGTGTCACGTGGTAGTTAACACAAAAGAAACACTATGGGGCTGATTCCGATTCAGGCCGGAAAACGTACCGACCGACTCGGTACGGGAATGTAGTCTGACCGACACGTACCAGCGCTGCCCGATCCGCGTAGTACGATGCAATGCATGTGAATTACGACCGACTCGTACGGAACACAAGCCGAACGACCGAACCGCATGGAAAGCAGCTATCCGGCCGGAAAACTACGCGAATAGAACCGACCGACACGCACCAGGAATGAACCCGACAGAAACGTACCCGCGAACTCCGACCCGCGCAGTACGATGCAATGCGTGTAAAACCAGACCGAGTCGCACGGAGCTCAAGCCGTACGACCGACACGCATACAAAACCGAGCCGAAGCAACCCAATACTCCGCGACCGACGTGTACGCCGCACATGAAACCCAGCAGAAACACAGCTTGAAAGACTCGGAGAAGCCCGCACGAGCCAACTGCAGCGTCCTACTTGGTCAGAAGAACATCTCCTACATGCCTAAAACCTACAAAGGAAAAAATACAAAAAAAAGAGCCAAACAAGCAATGACAAAGTCAATAAATACAGGGGTAAAAAAACATGGAACAAAGACACACCCACAACTCCACCCATATAAAGGCCACAAATCCCTACCATGATCCTTTGCAAATTCAACTGACCTGCCAGCACAGAACACCATCAGACAGCAACCACAGACACACTCACAACTCATCTATCACACAAGCCACACACCATTAGCACCTCCCAAATAGCACCCGCACATACACCCAGCAAAACCTACACTCACCCACCCTCACTTGCACACTCACACACACATCAATCCCCACCACCACCCATCACCATGCCCCCAAAGAAGAATCCAAAGTTCCTAGACAGTGAATTGGAAGTCCTGGTAGATGAAATCCTCAGGGTAGAGCCACAATTGTTTGGTACATTGGTCCAACAGACCCCCATGTCGCAGAAAACCAAGATGTGGGAGAGGATCGTCGACAGGGTGAACGCACAATCACCATGTTTGTGTACAAAGGAAGACATCCAGAACAGGTGGTATGATGTGCGCAGGAGGGTCAAGGACCTACTCAAGAAGGATTACGCCTTGAGTCAGCGCACCGGCAGTGGCCCTCCTGCCAAACCAGTATACCTCAGGCCCTGGGAGGAGAAGGTGCGGGCCATCCTACCACCAGAAAGCGTACATGGACTATCAAACATCCCAGAGCCTGGTGAGTACATAACCAATATACCCAATATTGTGTGACAATACACACACATCACTGTCAAGGGGATAGTCACACCATGCACCCTTAGCAAAGCCACAGTAACCAAAAGATAATCATCCTAAGATGTGTATGTTAGTTAGATAAACACAATACATGCCATCTCATAGTGATATGTAACTGTGTCATGACATGTACAAACCTAACAACAAATAGAGCAAGGCAGTGGCACAAATCTAACCAACAAACACTGTCAGACATTTTGCCACCACTAGAACACCACCTCACAGGGAAGCTCACTGAAAGGAAGGAATTGTGTGTATGCTGGTGAAGTGAGTGTAGCCAATAGCATGATGGGAGTTGTAGTCACAGATATTGGTCACCCTCACAATTGGCCCATCAACACCACTCTGAACCATGCTCACATCACAGGGAGTGGAAAAGAACTGACAAGATGGCTGACACTGGGTACTGCTGTGGGGAGCACAAGGCCCTGCTGGGAACTGTGCACCAACCAACAGCAGGACACCACTGACTGACATCCTGAAAGCCAACTTGCACTCCCTGCAATGGAAGCACGTTCCATGGTGGGATATCTGGCTGGGTGGGAAGGAGGACTGACAGCTCTGACCATAGTTACAAGCAGCTTTTCTCACACACCCCCTTAACACAAACTCCACACAACTCACCTGGGAGAATGCAATGCCTCACACTCTAATTAAATATCCCACAAAGAACAACCACACTGGGTTATGCTGTGTGAAGCACAGGGACACTTTTGGGACTTGTAGCCAAACAAACGCCAGGACAACACTGTCAGCCATCCTGTCAGCACAGGCACACTACCCCACAGGGAAGCAGAGTCAAAAGGAAGGAAGTATGGGCATGCTGGGAAGGGGGGTGTAGGTGATAGCATGATGGGAGTGGTAGTCACAGCTCAACATCCCCCACCCACATGGCCCAGCAAGCTCACACTGAAGCATGCACACCTCACAGGCAGTGAAAAGCCACTTCAAAGATGTCTGACACTGGCCTCAGCTGTGGGGAGCACAAGGACCTGCTGTGAACTGTGCACCAACAAACAACAGGACCACACTGTCAGCCATCTTGAACATTGCTGTCACACTTATACACAGTGAAGTCGACTCAAAAGGAAGGAAGTATGGGCATGCTGGGAAGGGTGGTGTAGGCAATAGCATGATGGGAGTTGTAGTCACAGATATTGGTCACCCTCACAATTGGCCCATCAACACCACTCTGAACCATGCTCACATCACAGGGAGTGGAAAAGAACTGACAAGATGGCTGACACTGGGTACTGCTGTGGGGAGCACAAGGCCCTGCTGGGAACTGTGCACCAACCAACAGCAGGACACCACTGCCTAACATCCTCTAAGCCAACTTGCACTCCCTGCAATGGAAGCACGTTCCATGGTGGGATATCTGGCTGGGTGGGAAGGAGGACTGACAGCTCTGACCATAGTTACCAGCAGCTTTTCTCACACACCCCCTTAACACAAACTCCACACAACTCACCTGGGAGAATGCAATGCCTCACACTCTAATTAAATATCCCACAAAGAACAACCACACTGGGTTATGCTGTGTGAAGCACAGGGACACTTTTGGGACTTGTAGCGAAACAAACGCCAGGACAACACTGTCAGCCATCCTGTCAGCACAGGCACACTACCCCACAGGGAAGCAGAGTCAAAAGGAAGAAAGTATGGGCATGCTGGGAAGGGGGGTGTAGGCAATAGCATGATGGGAGTGGTAGTCACAGCTCAACATCCCCCACCCACATGGCCCAGCAAGCTCACACTGAAGCATGCACACCTCACAGGGAGTGAAAAGCCACTTCTAAGATGTCTGACAATGGTGCTCTATTGTGGGGAGTACCAGGCCCTGCTGGGAACTGGGCACCAACCAACAGCAGGACACCACTGACTGACATCCTGAGAGTTAACCTGCACCCACTGCAAGGGTGGCATGCTTCATGGTGGGATAACTGGGCTGGGGGAGAAGGAGGTCCGGATGTCAACCAAATACCACCAATGCTGGTCATGCACACACCTCAACATCCACATTGAAATGCTTCAGGTTGGCAGGACAATGAGCCACACCAATATCAACCTCTGACTGTGACAACTTAGGACAATGCAATGTACAGGGCCGCATCCAGAGGTACAGTCACAACTGTCATGTGTTTGAACCATTGATGCCTGTAGAAACATAACATACATTGTGTGTCTCTTCCAAAAACAGGTGATGATGGGGACACTTTATGCAAAAACGTCCCTTGGGAATGTTTTGTGTCCACACCTTACTTCACACTCGTAATCAAAGTCACATGCATATAGATCCAATCATACCGACCACATCCACGCCTTGAGTCTGCTACGTATTGGCACAAAAAACCTATAGTTTATTAAATTGATAAAAATAGTTTTTATTAAAACAATATATTTTTCAAGACATTACACAATAAAACCAATTCTATCAGAAAAAACACAATAGAGCACTTACAATGCATTCAATAATAGAATCAATTGATCCCAATAAAATACAAAAAATATTGCACGAGAGTTTAAAAACAGACAGTAACTTTTGTCATCAGTTGCCGCAATCAAAAAACAAGATTTCACCACATACACCTTGATGCCTTACAAGTCATAAACATCTAAGGTAATGTTCAAACAGATAGAATTGTGGCTTAAATACAAGCGTCGACGCGTTTCGAAGGTATGTTCACATAACACCTTCTTTTTCAAGACAATGATAATGTTACTCCCGTTCTTTTTAAAAAATATGAAGCGAAGATAATGGGGACACAGCAGCAGATGATGAGGAGTCCCTGTCCCAGGCTCCGGTGGCCCCTGAGCTCTCTGGTGTGGAACAGCCTCTGCCCTCCTCGGATGGCGAAGACTAACTGGCACCTCCGGTGTGAGTCATCATGCAGCACCAGCAGGACCACCATCTGCACCCC
>CAWUFW010027150.1:0-28644 GCA_963921515.1 Calotriton arnoldi | reverse complement strand
CTATGCCTCAAGAGCATGAGATTCCTTGGCGCAGATGGCTAGGGATTTTCTAATCGTATCTCATAGCCATTGGTGGTGGTAATTTTTCGTCAGTTAGGAAACAGCATGTCCTGCTACATAATTTAGGGATTCAGGGGAGAAAAGTTTATGAAGATATAACTGGTAGAGAGGTTGATGAGGAGATAGATGAAGAGGAAGCAGGAGTAGATGTATATGAATACACGTTGAGAAAATTAGAAGCACATTTTAGAGAAAAAAAGCAATGTGGTTTTAGAACGGCACAAATTTTGCAGTATTAAGAGGCATGTCAGCCACATGCGAATTTGGCACACATACAGATTCCCTCATAATGGACCAATTAGTTAGTTGCACAAATGATCAGAAAATACAGGAAGAGCTTCTTACAAGAAATCCTGATCTATCTGAAGCCTACAACATTGCTAAAGGAATAGAACATACTGCCCTATGCATTAAGGAGAGGAATTGGTAACAGGGTTTAACAAAGAGAAAGAAGAAGCAAAAACCCTAGTGAATGAGGAGGTGGTGAGTAAAATTAATGAAAAAATAAGGAGGTTTCTCGTACTAAAGCAGATAACATTCGTTGTTACAGATGTGGTAATCATAATCATCTAGCTAATAATTTGAAATGCCCAGCAAGGAGTGTTGAATGTAGGAATTGCAACAAAAGAGGTAATTTTGCGAAAGTGTGCAGAGCAGCTAGTGACAAGGTACACATGATAACTGGGACTGATCCTAAGGGAGAGGAAAGCAAAGATTACATATTTGAAATTGGGAAAGTGGAGATTGAAGAGACAGCACAATATCCCACATGCAAAATTAGCCTAGATGGTGTGAATATTCAAGACTTTGCTGATTCGTGTTCACCACATACATTGATTGAAAAGAAATCGTTTGATGAAATGTTTTCTAAGCATGATTTGGTTTTAGAAGCACCAGACATTCAACCTGGAGGATACAACAAAGAACCTATCCCCTTAGAAGGTATGGTGAGAATGTGCATAACATTTAAGGATAGACACACAGTGGGGAAAGTATACATCACTAAGAAGGGGTCAAGCTTATAGGGTTGGAAACACCAAAAAGAATTGGGTATCACCCTAGATCCCAGCAATGTAGATCAAGTTTTGTTGGTGGATCCCCCTGAAGTAGGCAGCAATCTTACAAAGGAATTCCCTGAGGTATTTATGGAGCAACTAGGCAAGTAAAAAAATTACATGCACAAAATTATTCTTACAGAAGGTGCACTCCCTGTTGTTCACAAGGCCAGATCTGTACCTCTTTTAATGAGGGAACCTTTAAAATTGGAACTGCAAAAACTAGTAAGTCAAGGTGTTACAAAAGAAATAGAGGGTTCTGAATGGTTGGCACCCATTGTCATCACTACCAAGGACAAAAACAACAGTTGATGGACAGAATGCAGAACAATGTCATACATTCACCCCAGTAAGAGATCTGGGCCTAAATCCATCGTTTTTTTGCTCACCATGCCATTCCAGTTTGAACCCAGCCATGTGCAAATCGGTCTTGACCCTGTGCCTCATGGGAACAGTCCAGCCCGAACTGCCAAGCCAGGTCCTCCCTGGACTGGAAACAAGCATCCTAGGACCGGTTTCGGGGTTTCACCCCTCTTCAGCCAGGATAGCTTGATTCCAGTGGCATGGAGAGCACTGGACCCACGTCTGGGCATACCCGTCCCACTCAGAGTGACAAATGCAAAAACAACAGTTGATGGACAGAATGTAGAACAATGTCATACATTCACCCCAGTACAGAGATCTGGGCCTAAATCCATCGTTTTTTTGCTCACCATGCCATTCCAGTTTGAACCCAGCCATATGCAAATCGGTCTTGACCCTGTGCCTCATGGGAACAGTCCAGCCTGAACTGCCAAGCCAGGTCCTCCCTGGACTGGAAACAAGCATCCTAGGACCGGTTTCGGGGTTTCACCCCTCTTCAGCCAGGATAGCTTGATTCCAGTGGCATGGAGAGCACAGGACCCACGTCTGGGCATACCCGTCCCACTCGGGGTGACAAATGCAAAAACAACAGTTGATGGACAGAATGCAGAACAATGTCATACATTCACCCCAGTACAGAGATCTGGGCCTAAATCCATCGTTTTTTTGCTCACGATGCCATTCCAGTTTGAACCCAGCCATATGCAAATCGGTCTTGACCCTGTGCCTCATGGGAACAGTCCAGCCCGAACTGCCAAGCCAGGTCCTCCCTGGACTGGAAACAAGCATCCTAGGACCGGTTTTGGGGTTTCACCCCTCTTCAGCCAGGATAGCTTGACTCCAGTGGCATGGAGAGCACGGGACCCACGTCTGGGCATACCCGTCCCACTCGGGGTGACAAATGCAAAAACAACAGTTGATGGACAGAATGCAGAACAATGTCATACATTCACCCCAGTACAGAGATCTGGGCCTAAATCCATCGTTTTTTTGCTCACCATGCCATTCCAGTTTGAACCCAGCCAAATGCAAATCGGTCTTGACCCTGTGCCTCATGGGAACAGTCCAGCCCGGACTGCCAAGCCAGGTCATCCCTGGACTGGAAACAAGCATCCTAGGACCGGTTTCGGGGTTTCACCCCTCTTCAGCCAAGATAGCTTGATTCCAGTGGCATGGAGAGCACGGGACCCACGTCTGGGCATACCCGTCCCACTCGGGGTGACAAATGCAAAAACAACAGTTGATGGACAGAATGCAGAACAATGTCATACATTCACCCCAGTACAGAAATCTGGGCCTAAATCCATAATTTGTTTGCTCACCACGCCATTCCAATTTGAACCCAGCCATATACAAATCGGTCTTGACCCTGTGCCTCATGGGAACAGTCCAGCCCGAACTGCCAAGCCAGGTCCTCCCTGGACTGGAAACAAGCATCCTAGGACCAGTTTTGGGGTTTCACCCCTCTTCAGCCAAGATAGCTTGATTCCAGTGGCATGGAGAGCACGGGACCCACGTCTGGGCATGCCCGTCCCACTCGAGGTGACAAATGCAAAAACAACAGTTGATGGACAGAATACAGAACAATGTCATACATTCTCCCCAGTACAGAGATCTGGGCCTAAATCCATCGTTTTTTTGCTCACCATGCCATTCCAGTTTGAACCCAGCCATATGCAAATCGGTCTTGACCCTGTGCCTCATGGGAACAGTCCAGCCCAAACTGCCAAGCCAGGTCCTCCCTGGACTGGAAACAAGCATCCTAGGACCGGTTTCGGGGTTTCACCCCTCTTCAGCCAGGATAGCTTGATTCCAGTGGCATGGTGAGCACGGGACCCACGTCTGGGCATACCCGTCCCACTCGTGGTGACAAATGCAAAAACAACAGTTGATGGACAGAATGCAGAACAATGTCATACATTCACCCCAGTACAGAGATCTGGGCCTAAATCCATCGTTTTTTTGCTCACCATGCCATTCCAGTTTGAAACCGGTCCTAGGATGCGTGTTTCCGGTCCAGGGAGGACCTGGCTTGGTAGTTCGGGCTGGACTGTTCCCATGAGGCACAGGGTCAAGACTGATTTGCATATGGCCAGGTCTAAACTGGGGTGGCATGGTGAGCAAAAGAATGATGGATTTAACCCAGATCTCTTGACTGGGGGTGTATGTTTTGATTTGTTCTGCATTCCGTCCATCAATTGTGTATCTTTTGCTTTCTCGCCCTAAGTGTGCCGGGTATGCCCAGACGTGGGTCCCGGGCTCACTGTGCCACTGGAATCAACTATCCTGGATGAAGAGGGGTGAAACCCCAAAACCGGTCCTAGGATGCTTGTTTCCGGTCCAGGGAGGACCTGGCTTGGTAGTTCGGGCTGGACTGTTCCCATGAGGCACAGGGTCAAGACTGATTTGCATATGGCCAGGTCTAAACTGGGGTGGCATGGTGAGCAAAAGAATGATGGATTTAACCCAGATCTCTTGACCGGGGGTGTATGTTTTGATTTGTTCTGCATTCCGTCCATCAATTGTGTGTCTTTTGATCACTACCAAGGACAACGGCAAGAACATCCGGCTATGTGTAGACTTAAGGGACCTTAACGCAAACATCTGGGTGGATAGACATCCCCTCCCGAGAATTCATGAGATGTTAAGCACTATCCAGGATGCCAGGTATTTCAGCGTACTTGTTTTATCCTCAGTAAACCACCAGGTCACCCTACACCCAGACTCTCAAATGTTGACAGCGTTCACCACTCCATTCGGTAAATTCAAATTCCTTAAAATGCCATTGGGCTAGCTTCAGCCGCTGCGGCATTTCAAAAGAATAATGCAACACATACTTAGTGAATGTGTAAAGACATTGTGTTTCCAAGACGACATATTAATATATGGGGCAAGTGAGAGTGAACACAATTACAATGTTAGAAATGTACTGTGCAAGTTGAAAAATGCTGGTTTCACCACTAAAGAATGCAAATGTAAACTAGGTATCACTTCTGTAGATTATTTGGGCCACACTATTTCAGAGGAGGGCATCAAACCCAAAATGGACTTGGTAGAATTTGTACGCAAAGCTCCCACCTCAAAAGAGATTAAGGGTTTGGCAGAGTACATGGCCAAATACATAAGGAATTTCTCAGTCTTGACACAACCCCTTAGGAACTTGCTTAAAAAAGGCACCACATTTTTGTGGGAGGGGGAGCATGATGCAGCATTTGAGGAAGTAAAAAATGCCACTGTAAATGCACCATACATCGGTAATTTTCATGTAGAAAGAGAAACTATTCTAACCACCAACGCCAGCATCAAAGGCATAGGAGCTACCCTATCTCAGAGAATAAATAACCAGGAGAAAATTGTGGCATTTGCCTCCAGGACACTTACTGGGGCAGAGGTTAATTATTCTACAGTGGAGAAGGAGGCTCTTGCTTGTTACTGGGCCATTATTCATTTTAAGTTTTACATGTGGGGCCTACCCTTCGAACTCTGTACAGACCACAAACCCTTAGTGTCCCTATTTGCAAAAAAGAAATGGAGAATACCACTCCCGCATAGCTAAATGGGTACTAGGACTCCAAGGATTCAACTATAGAATGGTTTATGTCCCGGGTTGGAAGAACTCTGTGGCGGATTTTTTATCCAGGGCCACAGTGGAAAGGGTGGAAGAAAAAGAGTGTGAAGACGATGCAGTTTTGGAAGTTACTGTTCCTGCCATATTAAAAACACAGTGGGAATCCCAAATAGAACAAAATCAAAACCTTAAAATGCAAAAAAAAACTCATAGTGAATGGTTGGTCCAACAGGTGCAAAAACTTACCAGAAGAATTACAATCTTTCTGGAACGTAAGAGAAGAATTATCCCTTGAAGGGGATGTTATTTTAAAATCAGGAAAGATCATGCCACCAGAGGGGTTACGAGAACAAATAATACATTTAGCACACGAAGGACACTTGGGGAGAAGTCTCAGTAAAGCCAAGTTAAGATCTGATTACTGGTTTCCATACATGGATCACTTAATAGAGGAGAAGGTCCGAGATTGTCATGCCTGCAGCCTTAGTGACAAAACCAAAAGTCTAAGGCGTTCTCCTTTAATTCCTGTTAAGTACCCACTGTTCTGTGGAATAAATTGGGATTAGACATTGCGGGACCCATTCATGGTATGGGCACACAGGAAAAGTACTTATTAGTGCTCATAGACTATTACTCACAATGGATCACACATAAATTTGTCAACATGGTCAATACTAAGACTCTCACTAGTTTCTTGACGGATGTATTTTCCAAGGAGGGAATCCCAGCTACTCTAATTACAGATAATGGGGTCCAATTTGTGTCTGAAGAAATGAAGAACTTTCTCAAAGACCTTTCCATTTCTCATGTTTGCACTCCCTTGTATTGTCCCAAGGCCAATGGCAAGGTCGAAAGAGCCAATAGGATGATAAAAGAATCCATTCAATTGGCGGTAGCTTCTGGCAAACCCATAGAAAGTATTGTAAGAGATATGTTATAGTCATATCATACCACACCAAATGTCACTACGGGACTATCCCTTTTTGAAATGTTGTGGGGAAGAAAAGCAGGGTCAAAATTGTCTCCCAGCTGGCTTTTTCAGAACAATGTTGTCACCATTGACCCTGTAGAGGTTGGGGAAAAGGTTAGGAGACAACAAAATGTGTACAAAGACAATTATGACAAGAAATGGGCCACTAGGAGCAAGGAATGGAAAAAGGGGAAGTGGGTCCTAGTTAGAAGGCATTACGTTGCAAGCACTAAAGGTGATAAATTCTATGAACCAGAAAAGATCAAAGAAGTCAAAAACAATGTGGTTATTCTTGAAAATGGTAAAATGTGGAGCATGGCTAGACTGACTTTGTGTCCTTCCAACATGATTGCTGTTGAGGTATGTGAGAAGGAAATCAGCAATACTCCGGTTGGTTCGGATCATAGTAGAAGGATGAGTAGACTATCTCATCCTCCAGGCTGGCACAAAGATTTCAAAATGTCTTAGACGTCGTGCTATGTATAGAACCATTACAATGTCTCAGTTACTCTGTTTATATTCCCCTCCTTGTTGCTCCTCTCTTCCTCTTTCTATCCTCATGCTTTCTTCTCTATCCTTTCCCTTTTCGGAGGGAGATGTGTTATAATCTCCATCTTGGCCTCTTCCTTCCCCCCCTCTCCCCTGGCATCACTTGGCCTCCTCCTTAGAACCTTGAGTGGGATGCAATTTAGAAAGTTGGTGTTCTCACAGATTGATTCCCAGCTGTCCTGGCAAGCTGAAGATGTTCTTATTCAACTAACGAAATAAAGTTATTGGACTTACCTTTCGCGTCCTTACTTTCTTCTACAAGCCAGACCTATTGGACTTGCAGGTGATTTTTACTTTTTGCTGGTGAATATATATATGCATTGTATTTTTTTGTAACTCCTTAGGAGTTCAATTGTGAATCTGTGAATGTCGTAGGTTTACTTGTGGTACCTGTAAACTAAAAAGTTGGGAATCTCAACCCATACGAGGGTGAAAGCATCTGGATGCAGATTTCTGAAACCTTGAAGAATTTTTCCTTTAAACATTTCAGAATTTTGAAGAAACAGCCACTCCACATGTGGGTAAATTCTTCACTTCTTGTCATTTATAATGGTTTTCGAGGTAAATAACTCCTGTAAACCTGTGATAGTGGCAAGTTTCCAGGCGTAATCCTAGAAAGCTTTTGTGAATTCCAATTTTGCGTTCAAGATTGAATCCATTTATGAGTGCCAAACTGATTTTTGTGCATTAAAGGAGTGGTTTTGCACTCACAAAAATGGATATTTCCCCATTTAAGTCAGATGTACAAGTGTGCGATTCAATTTTCTTATACTATTTCTTTTAGCATATTGCTAAAATAGGTTCATAGAGAAAAAAAATGACATCAATTACTGAAGAGAATGCCTCATTAAGGATTCCAGATGAAAATGATACATTTTCAGTCTCTAGAAAAAAATAAAAGTCCTTACACTGAAAGGAGGAATCCTACATGTGCATAGTTTCTTCCACAAGAGAACTGACCAAGGTCAGTGATGACCTCTATCTGTCATAAAAAAAAAAAAGTTAAAAACAATACTGGGCCCTGCTAGCAAGGAGTAGAAGAGATCAAGAGCTCAAACTTCAGAAAAAAAGAAGATAAGAAAACACTAAACCCCCCTCCCCCACGGCATTGCAGAGAAGCCGCCAGGAGCTAAAAAAAAGATGCATTGTGATTCTTATCTCTACCTGACTCCAAGTTCGCTTGCCGAGATGACAATTGAAAAACCAACAAAAAAAACTAATAGTTGTATATGTTAGAGTCAGGCTTGTATGTGAGTCTTGCTTTATGTATACAGTACATGCATGGAATAAAGAATCCAGTGTGTAAAAACTGAGGGCTTAATTATGGGTTTGGTGGTCCAATGGACCGCCAAACCCACGGTGGCGGTACGGGCACCGCTGGTCCGGCCGCACTATTACAAGTTTGGTGGTCGGACCACCAAAGGACCGATGCAACTGCCAGGAATCCTTGATCAATCAGCGGTGCTGCAGCGGTGAGAGGCCACAATATGCTGGCAGTGCAGCTGCGGCACCGCCAAGCATTTTACGAGTTTCCTCACATCCACCCTTTTCATTGCGGTGATCCCGCCATGAAAAGGGTTGCAGTGGGGGAACTAAGGGGGCTGTACAGGACCCCTTGTGGTCTCAGCGCCAGGGGATGCATGCAGGGGGGCACATGTTGTGCCCCCTGTCTGCATGCAACCCCAGTTCCTGCATGGAATGGACCTCACAGTCCATGCCGTGGAAGAACGTGCTTTGGCGCTACCATTGCGGTGCCTTTCTAAGGCTCAGATATGAGCCTTTGCAAGGCACCACTGTGGGACCACCAAAGAACCTCCCACCAGACCACAAATTAACTTGTAATCTGGTGGGCAGTGTGCGGACGATTTTGGTGGTGTGGCAGCGGGACGCTGGAGTGGCGGCCCGTTGCCATACCGCCAAACTCGTAATCAGGCCCTGAGTATTCTTTGTAGATTTAAAATAGTCCTTCAGGCGGTATCATGAAGGAATGGAAGGTCAAATACATCTAAAAAGCAAATAGCATTATTGCTCGTCTGGGGTGGAGCCAAAGTCCACTTCACATATGTGTTAAAATATTGATAACAATAGGTCATGAAAACAACTGTACTGTCAAGCCAGACATACAAAGCATTCTTCATAGTGAGCCCAGGAGAAATTGGATCCCAAGGGCCTCATGTGCAAAGCCCCTTTGCAATCGCAAACCATCTGATTTGTGACAATAAAAGGTTTTTCTTTATGTACAAAAGCCCTTTTACAAGTTAGAAAATTCTTCCCAACTCGTAAAAGGACTTTTACCATCCTTTCTGAATCACAAACAAGAGGAGGGATGAAAGTGGCATTCCCTCATTTTTCTGACTCTGGTTTGGCAGCCTCGGGGATAGTAGGCAGTGCGATCCAGGGAACCACTGTGTCCTCTTACTGAGGGGCATATTTACAAGCCCTTATTGCCACAACAACGTCACTTTTCAAGACTTTGTAGCGGCTTAAAGCTACCTTGTAAATAGGGCACTCTTTCACACTACACTTAGCATGAAAGGGGTGGGCAATAGGTGTTCTAGTGGGCGTTCCACCGCAACACCCATTGATTTTGACGCTGCCCCTATTTACAAGGGAGGCATAAATAGGAGGCAGTGCCAAATTAAGCCCAGGAAAAACCTGGTCTTAACCTGGCTAAACGAGGAGAAATGTTTAATTTCTCCTAGTTTTTGCTGTTTCCATGTGTGCTGCGCTGTGCAGCACACACAGGAACAGCAAAACAACATTGATTATTTATGTGCAGGAAGGTCCCCCTTCCTGCACATGAACAATCATTCAAAAATAAATTATGTTTTTAAATTTCTGTGTCTGCTGCATTGAGAAGCACACACAGAAGTTACAAAACGCCATTTAAAAATTGTTTATGTGCAGGTAGGGACACCTTTCTGCACATAAACAATCTTCCGCTCAATCTTCCCCTCAACGCAGACACCCTTGCACTACTGTGCAAGGGTGTCTGTTTTGGCGCCAGGCTGCTAAATTTAGCTCCAGTGCAGGGGAAAAGGCAGGGTTGCACCATATTGTTGTTAATATGGTGCAGCCCTGCATTTCAGAAGTGGCGGAGTGTGGTGTTAAGCCAGGAAGCATGATGCCACAATCCATCACTTCTTAGTAAATATGCCCCTTAGTTTTCCAAAACTGGAAACCTATTCTATTTAAAAGCAGCACTGGTTTCTTTATGGAACACGGGCTGTTTTTTCTTTTAGTTTTTGTTTTAGGTTAACCATTTTGGAATTGCAATCATGGTGTTGGTGGTCTACTGGGCCTTGCAGGCCACAATTACTAACATTGTAGCCAATAACAGGATGTCGAAAATTGAGACCTGCCAATTAAATATGAATTTGGCAGGTCATTCTACTAGTATTTTAGTTGGTACTAATGAGTACATAGGTAGGTTTACAAAATACTATTCCACTCATAAAAAGCCAGTGCCCACTTTGGGACCACTTTTTGGGAAAAGAATGATAGTATATCAGGCCTGCAATAACTATTTTTCAAAGGCCCGAGCAAGGAAGGGTTTTCTCTTATTGTATTCCTATACATTTCTGTCACGCATTTTGATCGGTATGAATGTGTCTTGGGAAGTTGTTTTGTAAATGAGATCGGAAACACTTCTTGGTCACTGTGTGTAAATATGCTTACAGAGCTATTATATGTGTAATGAGCATATGCCCAAATTGCACACATATTTCCATGCATTCACCAGATCAAATATATACATTAGAGCTAATGCAGACAGTAGCATGTTATCATAGAAATATGCATGTGTATGATTTTGTGCATAAACAGCATACATTTGTGTCACTTGTATTTGTGTTGGTGAATTACACCACTTGTGGTTTCTAGGAAATAGATACTGCTTGATGTTTGCTACCGAGCTAGCTTGGCACCTATCTACTTAATTGTCGCACATGCAGATCTGGCTTTCATCATGGCACAAGATGCCTTAAGGCAGACATAATTGAAGAAACCCTACAAAGTTTAGGCTTTCCTCATTTTTCCATAGTACAACATGTATGGTAGTAATACTGGTGACACCAAAATAACTCTATGTTCGGTTTAAGTCCTGAATCCCTATTTTATTCCACCACAGCGCTTGTCCATCTCCATGACCACTTTTTTAGAATCATGCCCTTGTTATTACCTCAATCTCAGATAGAATACTTCAGCAAGGACAGGTCAGCTGTAGATTGCCAAGATGCCCTGTTCTGTAGACATGATGGTACCTCACTGAATACCTAATTTTATCATTATCCAGATGAGCATCTAAGATCATCATGCTGGAAATTTGGATATTCACATATCAGGAATAGGCAGGATAGGGATAAGTGGTTTCAACATATCTGGAATGGTGTAATATGTGCAACCTCTGATCGCATGTCCACTCCTTGCAGCTTATGGATGATTTAGGTGTGGCTGCCAATCCTTCCAGATCTCAATTTATAGATGCTTACAAGTGGCTACATTACCTCAGCGTACAACATTCTCAAGTGATCTTGGTGAACAGTAGAGTAATCAACACCTGTAATCCAGGCAGACGACACGTAGCAGTAAAAGTCAATGTTAATGCCGTCTGGTGTACTCTTAAGCATTGGTGCATATGTACTGCGGTCAGGAGGTGCAGTTAAGGGGCTGGTCAATACATCTAAGTTGACTGGATACTGACTGTCATCAATGTAGAAGTGTTGTTAAAGGCACAATATTATATTTAGGAATATTTTGCAAAACAATATAGTGAAAATATCTCCTGAAGTGATGCCAGTAAACTGTTGATGTACTGTAAACATGCAAAGTCTGTGTACATGCAGGCCTGTGATTTTGAGAGACAATATTACTTAACGGAGGTCAAACATGTTCTATGTTCTTTCACTGCTTCCAAATATTGAAGCAGCATGGTTATGTCCCAGAGAAACTTTGAAAATACAATAAGCATCAAGTTTATAAATATGGCTTTGAATACACTAATTTCACAGAAAGATTATGCAAGGCACAGGACAAGATTGCATTTTTCTGTTGACTTTCTCTTAAAGAACAATTGTTAAAACGTAATTTTATCAACTTGACCAATAGATTGAATGAGGTCTAGTTCCTTCAGTAAAAGCCCTGCATTTTTAGTGCTTTTGTTATGAGTTATAGATAAAAGATATTTTGTTGGATTAAACCTAGAGGGCTTAAAATGATGAAACCTAGTTTAGCAAAATGGGGGAACGACCGCCGCCTCTGACAGGCTCAGGGAACCCCTCTGGTGGTGGTTGAAGCTTAATCCCTACAATGGGGGGCGGTGCCTGCAGAGGCACCGCTGTAGGGATTTGGATGATCCTTTCCCTCAGCCTTTACATGGTGGTCCCACCGCTATGTAAAGGCAGACAGAAAGGGACTGTGGGGGCCCCAAGCAGGGCCCACGTGCCCCGTGTGCCACTGGAATGTGGCCTGGGGGCACATGTGGTGCCCCCAAACATCCATGCACCATGTGCCAGGCACCACATGTTTGAGAGCTGCCCTTTTCCACTGTAGCTTCTAGGGCCGCAGCACAAGCCTCAATGGAAAAAAGCACGGTGGTTGCATTGAAATCGGGCAGGTGGGACCGCCAACATATAGTCCGTCATCGTAATGAGGTCCATAGCCTGTTGAATATGGCCATTGCAAATGTTGCAGAATAGAATCACCCACCATCTTCTCATCGAACATGAAATCTAATGACTAGGTCTATCTCCTAAAAAAATTCAATGGAACATGATCACCCACTATTTGTGGCCAAAGCCCCCCCTTTGATATGGGAGACTGTGAGAAGAAGGGTTTCTATGTCTCTGGAAGCATAGCAGTGATTTTCCTGGCTCCTGTTCTTCGCTTTAGATGGTTCATTCTGTTAGCTTTTGCTTGGAGGTCTTTGCTTCTGGACCATATGGGATGCAGTATTTTGATATTGAGAATTAGACATGCACTGCCATATTTACTTTAAAAGACAGGTCAGGGTAAGTTAATTTTATTGTTTGTTAGCACCATAGATAAACAGAAGAAGAGTGCTCACAGACAAGGCAATAGGACAGCGGTAGCTTGAGGCAGCTGGAGCACAGGTCTTCCATGCATCTTTATGAGATACTGCAGGGAAAGTCGATTAGGGACTCACGCAAATAAAAAAACACAGATAAGGAGTAGAAAGTACTGATTAAAACCAGAAGGGACTCTGAATCATCACATTTTCAGAAGAGGTAGTATATTAATCCAAGGTCCATTCACACGTGTCTTTGCTCAGAGATGCTACTTTTAAAATGGAAACTGCAGATGTATTACAGGAGCTTATAACATGGGCTGTATCTCAACATAGAAAGAAGAGGCTACAAATTTTAAGATATGGCTCATTTCTGCACCCTCCTTGTGCTGGCGTACTTATGGCAGCCTAGGGCCAATGCTGGCACCCTTACTCCATGGTGCAAGTGTGCCTGTGTTGTGGTCAGGATTGTTTTTGTGCAGGAAGGGATCCCTTCTTGCATGCCTTATTCCTCTTTGTATGTGTGCTGCAGAATGCAATACACATGCGAAGAGGAAGTAGCAAGGAGAAATAAGGATATTTATTCTCCTTACACCAGCCTTGGGTAGGTGCACCATTTTGGTGCAAACCCAAAGACCTTGGTAAATCTAGGTTTGCATCATAATACATGAATGAATGCTCCACCCATGTATCACCTCTCCAATGTGAGGTAGTGCAAAGCCATGCAAATCAAATTGCTGCACTGTGCTGCACTGGTTGACAGGGAAAGGGCATGAATGAGCCATATTCCAAAAAATATTCCTGTCTTTTCCCAGCGCTGGTGCACAATGTGCTGCCTAGACCCAATGCAGGCACCCTTGCACCATAGGGCAAGGGTGCCTGTGTTATAAGCAGGATTGTTTTTGTGCAGGTAGGGATACCTTCTTGCGCAAAAACAATTCCCTGAGGCATTTTTCTCTTTCTATGTGTGTTGCAGAATGCAACACATATAGAAAGAAGAGAAACCGAGGAGAAATAAAGACATTTCTCCTTGTTATGCCTCCCCTGGAGATGCTTAGCATTTTGACACATTCCCAAGTCCAACAGTAATGGTAAATCTGGAAATGCGGCAAAATCCATGGGTGTTGCGTTGGACCACCCACCCACCACCAGTGGCATGACTCCCTGGGGCAGAGTAAGGCAACGCAGCGATTTGCGCTTTGTTGAGTTACTCTAGATTTATCAAATCACGCAGGGCCACGCAAGGTGGACTTGCATTGCTTGATTTATCTAACTTTAGGGTTTCACCACTCTTCGCCCCGTTGCATTGTGCAAGGGCAATGCAACCCTTTATTAAATATGCCCCTTTGTGTTGTGACTGTACCAAACAAGCATTTGCAATGCAATAGGTCTCGCATTAGCGAGAGTTTAAGCTATTGGTATTGTAAATGACAATGCCTTTTATTTATCTGTTTTGATAATTAACACATAAATAAATGGCATTGTCAATGGCAACAAAATTCACACTGAAATGCAGTTTTACTGATACATTTATATAGAGCACATATGACAATGTGGGGAAATCGGGCTTCTGAAAATATTTATCTTTTGCACACCATTAAGTAAAGTATCTTGATTTGTTTTGACCCTATGAAAATCTTTAATTCGATCACACTTCAGAATTACAAAACATGTGCTTCCTTTGTGCTTTCCTAACTGCTGATATGTTTTGAAATATAAGTACAGCTCATTTACAAGTATTTAAATGTTGTTTTTGCCCTAGAGCCTTTTCTTTCACACTCCCTGTACCCAAGCTAGACTGCAACATAGTTCACGTTAAAAAAAACCTCTTAAATTGCAGTCAGTAAGAGAAAAGTAAACACCAATCTCCATGTGAAAAGAATAAGCAAGAATTTGTCAACAGTCACAACCTGACATTTTGCCTCTGTCTTTGAGCACACAGCAAATGTAACAAGAACAAAATTTAAAACCATCTTTACTGCTCATTCACCTTCTGAACTCTAGCATGTTTATTTTGGGGGTGCTGCAGCAAGCCCTGCACCCCTACTTCCAGCTCTTATGTGGCCAGATTGACCATTCTGTCACTCTGGCATTTCTGGCATTTCCCCAACCCGAGAGAGAGAGAATACATGAGTAACCATCAGGGTCAGCGGGCAATGGGTGATGGACCGGGATCTGATTTGCACCTGTGGGCCGCTTTTCTGGGCAGCATGGAGGCCGATTTGGGCTGTGTCCTTGTTGTTCAGATGCCGGCAGCAGCCCAGTGGGTGCCTGAGCGGCCTTATCGGAGACAGATGGGCCTCTATTACCTCTCTTTTACCAAGGGGGCGGAGGTGTCATTCCCAGTCTCTTGCTGGGCTGACCCATTAATGTATGCAAATTGAGCAGGGGCAAGGGGCCTGAGCAGAAGTGGCCTTACTTATATTCAGGTGTTGTTCACCAGTGTGAACTAATCCGTGCACAAAGAGTCCTGGCAGCACTTGCATTTTGTTTTATCTCAGTGAAGTTAAGAAAACATGCCTCTTTTAGAAAAACTCCCCTCCTTCTTTTTATAATACTTAAAACACTGAAGCAGTGTTTTGCGAAAAGACGCAATCCGCAAATGTGGGCCAATTTTTTTGGGGCGCCCGGGCCTACTCTGCTTCCCAAATCCAACCCTGGTAACCATATGAAATGGGCTAATATTGTCATTGACAGGTTCTGCGGACATCATAAACAACAAGGCTGAAGGCCAAGTGGTTTGTAAATGTCATCTGATCCCCAAGATAGCAATATTATACCATATAACATGTTATCAGTTATGTAGTTACTTTGGGGTTCTTATCTTGAAAAAGCTGTATGCTGCATTCTTCAAAGTGCATCGTGCAATGGACACTATCTGGAATCAGAATGTTTAGGTTTTGTTCATCTTTCATGAATAACTTTTTTTATGAAAGAATTGACTTTGGTCAAGGATTTATGCAATTTTGTGATTACAGTGTGTACTGCAGTGATGAATTTACCACATATGTCACATAATTTGCAAAATCTGCAGATTCCACAGCAAATGTTGTTTCTAGCTAAAATTGATAAAAATATTACTGCCAGAATATGTGAGCCATACTTTGGGTTTTCCCACATTATTTAGGTAACTGACTTCATGCTGCATAATCTCAGAAGTCCATACAGCGCTAAAGTTCTGCAGAGTAGGTTGGGACTATCATTAAAATGATGAAACCCATAACTCACAGGGAACCATAAAATATTTTTCTTATTTCACTGTTGCCTGGTAAAACTGGGCTTTTATACCACAATCTTTTGTGCAATAAAAGCAATGAAACATGTCATAAATATATGTATGTATGATATCCCAACACTACACTTCTTTTTTTTAAATAAACCCTAAAGTTACTAATTTAGATGTTGTAACAAATTTTATAAAGCATATCGCTTGCCACTCTCCTAGCAATCACCTTGTCAGTTTTCCTATCAGTCTGAATGTATATGCACACAATGTATGCATGCCTTGGGATTACTAGGCACACACGTTTATTCCACATATACATACATGTATGTATTATGTGTACTTTATGCATATGTACATCAAAAATTCTTCATTAGTGCGAGTCTATGAAACACCTTTAGCAATTGACCCATGATGTCTCCGATTTGGGGCTTTCCCTTAAGCCAGATCCCAAAAATTCTATTTGACATTTTTTCAGACCTGAATATGCTATAGGCTCCAAAGGGTCAGGAGTGTTATTCGGATCAGCCTAAAATTTTGCCTTAAACAAAACACAGCACGTTCCTTAAGGGATTGGTGTTTATTCCAACCCCATCAGATCATCCCAAACTAAAAGCCCTCTGGTTCAACTCGGACAATAACAACCATGCCCGCATCATAGTCTCTTGTCACCAGCGTTGCCTATGGTCAACGTGACCCTACACCAAGAGGAGGTAGTAGACTAGTGTGCAAAAAACAGAGCTCTTGTGGTTGTAGCAGTGGCCAAATTGTATTTTAATCGGATTTCTGAGATTTGCTGTAACACAGCGCTAACCCAGTGCTGGGTACTACTGCACTAGAAGGGAGTGCATGGCCAACCATAGTTGTTTTGGACTTCACAAACACTTCCTTCACAACAGTACTGACACAACCAATGGAGGTCCTCGGTAGACAGCAGGTTGGGGGGCTGTTTGACCCAAGCATAAAAGTTCCCACTGCTACATTCATGTTTCAGCCTCCAGCAGCTTGGAACTGCTTTGAACGTTCGCGCCAGGGATAGTTTTGTTTACCAGTTCAGCCCAGTGTGGCAGGCAAGAACGTGTTGAACAGGAAAGTCAAAAACAGCCATTGTGTAAAATTAGGTAATTCTTAAATAAAGGAGGATCCAGAGTTGATGAAGAAGTAAGTTTTATTCCAAATGCAAAGGTCGCATCCATCCAGTAGGCTGTGTCAGATCAACTGACCATTTTACATTCAACACTCGCATCACCAGGTTCCATCACCTTGGTGCTACTCAAAAGAATACACTGAATGTCATGCCTATGAAGATGCAGAGAAATAAAGCACAATACTACACACCTTCTCTCTTTATAAACACAAGATAGTAATAAGTAAAGGGAAAGAAAAAAACATGAAAAATAATGCAAGCAAGAAATTAATGAACTCGTGGGGATTAAGCTAAAACATAAGAATAAATAGTAAACCAAAGCATTAATCATGAAGTGTTCTCATCTCTTATTCTGCTCCACGACATAGTCTTTGAATCTTGACGGCTGTCTTACAATTCTTTTTTCTCTCTGTGGAGCCGAGCCAGTGAGACTCACATTTTTTCCGAAAGTCCAGTATTACACTCATTATGTTCCAACACATCCTTCTCAACAACAACAACTCTATTAAGATTCCAAATACGTGAATCTTCAGTTTTAATGGCATTGGTCAAGACTTTAATTACTTTATGCGGTTTCTGAAACAAAATAGATGCCTTTCTCCCAAAAGGAGCTCTAATCATAACCCAATCACCAACTCTCACGGGAGTAACTTTCACGGATTTTCTAGAATCAAAATTTAACTTATGAGCATCAATTCTTTCAGTTTCTTTGATCCTCCACTTACCATCAGATACAAGTAAACGTTTTTTTGATTCTGCTTTGTTGACCCAATGAGGTGCAATAAAAGTGTTAGGGTACCTTCCCTTAAATAACTCAAAAGGAGTCCTTCCTGTGATGGCATGTGGGGAAACCCTATAAACTTCCACCTTTTGTTTATCTCTTCTTTCCAATCTAGATTATTTTGTTTGGCCATGGCAATAGTTTCCTTTAACAGTCGGTTGAAGCGTTCTACCATACCATTTGTCTCGGGATGATATAAGGAACACCTTTTATGTTTGATGGAGCAACATTTCAAAAATTCTTCCATCTCATTAGAGACTAACTGAACTCCATTATCCGTTAGTAAAACACCAGGTAACCCTTCTCTCCCAAACACCTCTTTCAAAAATGAGATGACATGTCTTGTCTCAATGCCCCTGGTGACTTTAATTTCTGGCCACCTAGAATACATGTCAATGAGAACTAATAAATAAACACCACATCCATTTCCTTGTACTGGGCCCAATATATCAAGTGCTACTTCTTCCCATGATCCTTTTGGACGATCCCTGACCACCATGGGTTGTACTCTGGGTTTAAGACACTTTTCACTCAAGGCACATGGAACACATTCTCTTACTAAACGTTCAACTTGAAAATCCATTCCAGGCCACCAGTAGTTCAATCTAAGTCTTTCCTTAGTTTTTGACATTCCTTGATGTCCTGTATGAGCCAAATTCAACAACACATTACGAAGTAACACTGGAGGGATAAGTCTAGTCCCTCAAAATAAAAGTCCCTTACTCTCCGAGAGCTCATTCCTAACATTCCAACACTTTTCACAATCACCCTTAATTTTGGTGTTCCAACCTTCTTTGAGTAACAGTGAAAGTTCTTGTAATTCTTTGTCTGAGACACACTCTTCACGCCACCTGCTTTCCTTGACACCGTCACACTCAATATTGCATACCCATTCATCTTGCTCATCTTCTTCAGGACTTAGTTTATCTTCATTACATCACACTAATCTTGAAAGAGTATCTGCTATCTTATTCTTGGCTCCAGGTAAATATTTTACTTCAAAATCATACCCCTGTAGCGCAACCACCCACTTGGAGATTCTGCCTGAAATAGCATCAATGCCCTTTTTCTTAAAGACCTCACACAAAGGCTTATGATCAGTGCGTATCTCGAACTTCGTTCCCCACAAGAGATTTTTAAGTTTCTTTACGGCCCAATGTACCGCAAGAGCCTCCCTCTCTATAACCGAGTAACGTACTTCTGCTCCTCGGAGACTGCGTGAGAGAAACAGAATGACATTTTCAGAATCACCATCTTCTTGCTGTATAACTGCACCTAAACCCTTCATGCTGGCATCAGTGATTAGGACTGATTTCTTGGAAGGATCAAAACTCCTCAACTTAGGGGTTCTTTTCATCTTTTCCTTAATTTCTTTAAACTCAGTTTCATACTTGTCAGACCACATAAACTCAACACCTTTTCACAGTAACGTTCTCATGTTGACACACCTTTCAGCAAAGCCCCTTACAAATTTGCTGTAATATTCTGCCATACCGAGAAACTTCATAAGTTCCTCCTTATTGGTAGGAGATGCTAATTTTTGTGTGGCATCAACCAAGTCGCTTTTAGGTTCCACGCCTTCACCAGATATGGTGTGACCTAAGTAATCGATTGAAGTTTTTCTAAACTTACACTTATCTAATCTAACTGTGAGATTATATTGATGAAACTTTTGTAATACCTGTCTAAGCCTCATGTCATGTTCTTGTTCATCTTTCCCAAAAATCAGAACATCATCTTGATAGATCTTTACACCCAGCTGACCTTTTAACACTTTTTCCAAAGCTCTTTGAAATACTAAGGCTGCCGACACCAGTCCAAAAGGTAGCTTTATGAATCTGTACGTCCCGAAGGGCGTTATAAAAGCGGTAAGGTCTTTGGATTTCTCATCCAGCATTATCTGGTGATACGTGGATTTAAGATCTACAGTAGAAAAATCCTTAGCCCCCTGTAACAGTATAAGCATGTCAGAGATTTTAGGAAGGGGATATTTATCCACTATGACTTGTTTATTTAGCTCCCTTAAGTCAATACATAAGTGTAAACTCCCATTAGCCTTCCTGGCGGCTACCACTGGTGCCAACCACTGAGTTCCTTCTACCTCCTCAATGATACCCTTAGCCTTGAGTTTCTCTAACTCCAACTTCATTTCGTCTCTCACAGCAAAAGGCACACCACGCACTTTACCAGCCACAGGTACAGCTCCACAAACCAGTCGCATTCTGTGCACATATTCACAAAGACATCCTAGCTCGCTCCTAAAAACACTGGGAAAATCTCTTTTTAAAATTAAAGAGTAGCTGTCATCACCGTCTTGTTTGACATTGACTTCACTTATATGAAAATTCTCTTTCAAAATGATTGGGGGGTCATTATTCGGATCCAATATCACACCTAAATCTTTCTATTGAAACCAAATCAGGATACTATCTCCCTTTTGAGAAACATACATTTTACCAGAAAGATACCTTCCTTTGTATTCTATCAAACCCCAAAAATATCCTAAAAGTTTTATAGGTTCTCCACCGTAGGCACTAGGTTTAATGTCAGGTTTTAATATTTTTACTTTATCTTTCAGATTGCATACATAGAACTGTTTGGAGACAATGGTGATTTTCGCTCCTGAATCAAAAAGTACTTTGGTCCTTCCCCCTTCAACTATTATTTCATCCAAGGGACCTTTCTTCTTATTGGAAGTCACTTGTGAAACAATTTGACCACAGTCAAAATCAGAACAAGCATCACTATCACTATTACTCTCATGGGAAACAACATTGACTTTTCCTTTGTTACTCTTAGCTTTACACACTGCAGTAAAATGTCCCACTTTCTTACAATTCGAGCAAGTAGATTTTAGTGCTGGACATTTCTTGTCATTGGCAAGGTGCCCTACATTCCCACACCTATAGCACTTGGGATGGAAAGTGTTTTTCTTTTCAGGCTTAACAAAACTCGCTTTCTTCAAATACATCTCTTTGAAAGAGCTTTTTACCAGGTGGACAACATTTGCCTTAGCCTCGTGTTTGGTAATAACTTCCACACACTTCTGAGAATGTTCAATTTGTTTTGCAGTTATGAGAACTTCATCCAAAGAGGGATCATCTTTTTTCCATAAATCATCTCTGACTTTCTCTACATTACAACCTAACATGAATTGATCCCTTATTCTTCCCTCCAATAACGCCCCAAACTTACATGACGATCCCAACTTTCTTAAAGCAGTGACGTAATTCTCAACAGACTCACCCTCATTCTGAGTCCTGCGACCAAAATGATAGCGCTCTAAGATCGTGCTTACTTTAGGTAAGTAATGTCTATCGAGTTTCAACATGCAAATTTCAAATTCATTTAAATTGACATCATCTATTTCCGGCAAGTGATCAAACACTTCTTGTCCTTCTGAACCAAGACAATGCAAAAGAAGAGCAGTTTTTCTCTCTGCACTGAGATTGGTTCCACATAATTTTGCATATCTTTCAAATACTTTCTTCCACTTCTGCCATTTAATAGGAGGATCACCAGGAGATGTTAAAAAAAATGGTGGAGTTGTAACATTTTGCATGGTTAAATTCTTGTTAGAGAAACTAACAAATTAGAACCAAACACCAGCAAAATGCTCCCAATGTGTACACAATACGACGTACACTGCAAAGCAATAAAATGCAGGCAGTAGAAACGATCAATTATCAACAAATGTATGTTAAACATCACACTAATCATGAACTGTCAATAGAGTGTAATGTAGAAAGGAAATGAATATGTGTATATGGAAAACTAGAATTCACTAGTATAAATTGCATTGAAGGAGTTTCTAAAAACCTTGGAATGGATTTTGAATTGAAAACCCAAAGGAGAGACAACTATAAAATATGTATGTTTAACTAAAGAGCTGACATTCAAAATGCTGACACACCTAAAAGGGAATATATCTTGTTAAGCACACCCAATGTGACTAGTAAAGATGCATTATATGGAAAACATCAAAAAAATAAATAGCACATAATAATTCAAAACATTCCTAATGTAGCAACCAATTATTGAGATAACTCGAGAGTTTCAGAGCAAAAATAGTTTTGGTAAAGGCAATAACAGTGAATGAAAAAAAACTTGAAGTCTTTACACCGACTTCCGACTTTACTAAAATGGCCGCCACGTTGTAAACGTAACGTGAGAGATGTGGGGCTGTGATGTCAGAAAGATCTGTGCTCGTAGAGTTCCATATCACAGAAGTCACAAATGATGGCAAGAGGTCTGCGCCGGGACACGCGCTGTCAACCACTCAAGAATGCTCGTGTCTGAAAACTGACAGTGAGACGTTGCTTCTTTAAACAACAGCAATCACAAATGATGACGCGCTGAAGCGTCTCAACTTTAATCAACCAAGCGAGACTGAGCAGTTCACAAACACGTAAATAAAAATGATGACGCGCCTAAGTCTCCCAACTTTAAGTAACAAAGTGAGACTGCGCGGCGAAATCCTGACATCGATTAGGGCAAGAATTAAAGTCTGCGCTGCACTGGGATAACGCTTCCAAAGCAGCAAACAAGAAGATGCCCAAATAACTTGTTGTGACACTGTCCAAAGTGCGGATGAGCCCGCGCCGAAACCTCCCAACCCAATTAGGCACTTGTAAGGGCGAGATGCGCGACGAACGCTCCCAATCCACAGCAAAGCAAGAATTGCTCAAATAAAAACACTGTTCAAAGTGTGGATGAGCCCGCACCGAAACCTCCCAACCCAATGAAGTACTTGTAAGGGGGAGATGCGCAGCGAACGCTCAAAATCCACAGTAAAGCAATAATTGCCCAAATAAATCAGTCACATGAACATAGAGTAAGAAGTCAAAAGAGAAACTCACATGGCACTTCAAAATAAATAAAGTGGTGACTGAAGTGAAGTTTTTCCAGGGTAGACTTCTCCTTAGAAATTTCTTGAAGATGTTGAGACCCCACTCCTTCTTCTTTATAATTTAAATTCCTTAAATCCTTGTAAATACACAGAGGTTTGTCTCCTTCGCTCACCGCCAGTGTAAAATTAAGTAATTCTTAAATAAAGGAGGATCCAGTGTGATGAAGAAGTAAGTTTTATTCCAAATGCAAAGGTCTCATCCATCCAGTAGGCTGTGTCAGATCAACTGACCATTTTACATTCAACACTCGCATCACCAGGTTCCATCACCATGGTGCTACTCAAAAGAATACACTGAATGTCATGCCTATGAAGATGCAGAGAAATAAAGCACAATGCTTCACATTGCTTGGAGGAAAGAGTCATTCACGTGCTTACACACAGGTTAAAAATGGGAGGAAGTCTTTGAAAAAGTGCAACAGTTTTGTGCACTGTGGCGGAGGCACAACGAGAAGTGCAATCTATGGTGCCAGTTATCTCTACCACAGTAGCACCCCCCCCCTTCCCCTCAGTGAGCGAGCCGCTGTCCCTTCTCCATCCGCAGCGGATATAACTTCCTCAATTGTACAAATCTTTAAACCAGGGTCACATGAATAGACGAGAAAAAGGTGGTTCTATGTCCACGTCTCATTTGGAATACTATACACCTGCAGTATGATATTACTATGGACAATAACTCGGTCTTCTGACCGCCACTTTGTGTTTTTCTTAAGATAAAATATTTCTACTTACAAACATTAAATGCATTTTGATGAGGGCGGGAATATATTCTGACACCCGGTATGTGGCGTTTTTCTATTGCAAACGTAAGTGGGAGGACTTGCCCTTTACACATATATTTGTCACTCGAGTCTCCCCTAGGTTTAAAACTAGGCTGTGGTCGGTTGTGTGGCGGGGGCCCGTGAGTGCGCGCCTCTTGGGTCTTCGCTATGCTCTTCGGTTCAGGGCTTCTCGCAGAGGCTGTGCACCAACCCGGAAGAAAGATCATAAAGGATAAATGTCGCAGCATAAAAAACGTACAGGCGCTGTTGAAAAGAAGGGGACAGAGGAAATAAAGTTCCAAAAATGTGTGCATGGGGGGGTTGTTCACAGTAAGAAAAAAAAAGAAGAAAAAAAAAGAATTTGCTGCCACTGAACTTGAAATCGCAACAACATATAGGTAGGTGAATGTTGCCAATTTCTGAATACATAGGAGAAGGGCTATGGCGCCCCCCGTTTCAGCGCAACATATTGCCATCTCTGAAACTTCTAGGCAGTGTGAATACAGAAGTTACGTAGCCCGGGGCTTGGAAGCGGGCGCGTGGGGAATAACTGAAGCGTCAGAGCTCACTAGCCATGTATCAAGCCCAAGCTCACGTTACAAGGAAGGCAGCGGATGTACTTACCTGCCATGGTCACTGCCCCAGTCATTCTCCATCAGCACCTCTTCACCTATGTCCGGCAGGGTGAAGAGCGTCTGCTTGCTGCTGGGTCCACCCCAGCTCATGCCCGGGGCTTCCAGAGGCAGCCCCTGCAGTGGCGGGGAGAGCGGCAAGGTCTCCGGTTCTGCTGGCCACTGGAAGAAGGCTTGGGGCCGGCTGGGCCGGTCGCACAAAGATGGTGGTCGGTCGCGCAGTAGGCTTCGGTGTGGTGACCCCGGCATGCTGTAGTGTAGGGACTGGTAGGCCGTCCCGGGGGTCCCCACTTGGCCAGTCCACCGTAGGAGCCGGGGTCCCGGGACCAGAGGATCCCAGATACTCCTGCAGTGACTGTCCTTTCCAAACAAACCCGTGACACCCACGCTGCAGTGCACGCCGAGTCATTTAACTGCTGGACTCGGGAAGCCAATAAATTGTTCATGAAAATCAGTCTGATTCACAAAGTCCTGGCGGAGGATTGTGGAGGGGTAAGATGCATATGCAAACAAGCATTTGCAATGCAATAGGACTTGCATTTACGCGAGACCTATTGCATTGGAAACAGGAGTGCGGTGGGGGGCAGGGGGGCGCGAGAAGTCACGGACTGCGGGAGGGGGGGAAGTAAAGGGGACAGTAGCCATGGAAGGATACTAATGACGACATGGCCATCATGAGGAGGGACTAATAGGCCTGAAACCAATCGGAAGGCAGCATTTAGGACCTAAACAAATGAAAAAGATGGGCGGAGAGTGGGCGGAGCTTCCACAAAGCTTCCATGCCATACTGAATTCTGCATGTCTCGCAAAGCGAACAGCGCATGTGCGCTGCCGCTATAGGCTCAACCTAAAAAGTGGCACAACCACAATGCAAAATGTTAGTAAATCTGGGCCTAAAGTGGCACTCTGTAGATACATACTGCACAACAGCACACATCTCCCAACATTGAACTTTTAAAATGCAGGTTCTTTATTCGCACTCATTTTAAATAACACACAAATACAAGCCTGAGACTAAGCAGTTCGACTCCCGTTTCTACTGCTGAATTCAGGGTGACGTGAAACTTCATCAGTGGGGAATAAAATAGCATTTTCTTTTGATGAGAGCAAAAGCCAGAGACTTCCACAATGTTTCTGTCAGAAAATAAGATGCATTCCTAGTAACGCATCTTCGTTCTTTGCAGGGAGCAGAATGGGCAAAATGTATTTTTGATGTCACATGCAAGAGTTTTTGAATGTTGTTTGTGATATTACAAGGAGAAACAGAGTTATATTGAATGAATTAAGTTTACGAGAGGCCTGGCTAGGCCATATTAGACCCTGGCTTTATGTGCTCAGAATATATCACGCGTTGAGATAGTTTGCCTGAAGTTGCCAAGTTGTGGATGTGCACAAATTAACTTAGCTTCTTTTATGGCTACACCAAGCGAAAATAGAAACCAATTAATTAAATTAGATTTATTTTTGTCAAAAACATCAATAAAGAGTTTGAATATTGAATTTGTTTTCTGGCTGTTATTGTTCATCTCTATCGTGAACTCTGCTATTAATAAAGGCAGTATCCAGATTCACCTAGAATCTTCTCTGAGTACAGGTACATTATAGGTTTGTATTTCTGTGCGCTAGTAATGTAACATTCTGAGGATGAGACTAGAAGGCACCATAAATACTCAAACTTTTCATAAGACCTTTAAATGTACACTATAGGCATCTCCCACCCACTTTGCCAACCACACTCAAGAAACCGAAATATGTCTTTTTATGAGCAGGGTTTGATTTGTTAAAAAGAGTGCATGCACTCAACTGTTTTCTTACTGGCCTGCTGCCGTTCAAGTTGAATGCTGTGGTTCCTGAATACCAAGGCTACCTAGTCTTGACTCAAGCTCATGCCTCTTTCTGCTGTTATATTTCATATAGGTACCTTATATAGGCGCTGGTAACATCGCAACCTTTCACCTATATCCTTCCCTACATTTCATACATAACGGTTCATAGGGACTGACCTTTTACCTAGATACGACACTGCATTCAGAATGCGGGTTTTTCCCTGGTTCAATACTCATACATTATGCATGAGGCTTCTTGGAAGCACAGCAGGACTTACAGCAGGACGAACATCTCCTGTATAATATCTATGTTAAAGTTCAAGCCCGACTTCATCCTTTAGGCCGACACAGTAACTAAGCAAGGTAGGACCCCTGGGAAGACCTGTGAGTATATATACATCATGTCTTGCTTAGACAGACAGAGGAGACCGCGACTTCCCGGCTGACACATTGACCAGAAACGCTGAGGTTTCTGCATGCAGATGCTCCAGCTAGCAGTGGTCTAACATCCCTCGCTGGGTGTCCAACTCGAGACCAGGACGGGGTCCCACATTCTCTAATTCTCAGGTAATGAGGTGGACTAGATCCTAGAGGGATTCTTGGCATAACACCTACACAGATGCTAGGTACATTTAGGTACATCTAGTTAGGGAGACATCGTAGGAGTACGCACCTTAGTACGCACTTTTAGGTTGCACCTTTTATCATGTGTTTTATGTACATGTATATATTCATGATTTCTGCAAGATGGTAGAACTATACCATCCCTTTTACTTTCATAGTACTGCTAATCATATATCTCTGCTACTGTCTAATGGTTGTTGCAGCTCATATATTCTACACTAGAATAACAACTGTTCAATAAATACTTATTGAAACGCCCAGACTGTTTATTCTGTGTATCTCTCTGAGACAAACTAAGTGAGCACGAGTGACTGAGCGAAAAGTAGTATATTGTTTCCACGATCCTGAGGGATCAGGGTTGTCATGTTCTGAGGTTGCCAGAGACTATTCTCTCCCCGACAAGAGGAGATTCTAGTGGCATTGTGAGCTAGCTAACGCAAACAGGCTAACGTATCCGGTGGGGGTGCTCGGAACCAGTCTGCAACTAAACCCACAGTTTATGTTAATCGAAACACGCAGATCCTGTATAGGTAATATAGGAACTACATGACACGGCGCCGCCAACGTTGGTTGGGTACTTATTTAACAGTAGAATCTGAGTAGTTCCGTCGTGCTATTCTCAGAGACCCCTACTCACAAAACACCAGAGACATCTGGAGTGGGTGGGCACAAACTCCGCCACAGCTGAGTAGGCTAAAAAATCCTATTTATTGGCTGTTGGTTAATCAAGCTTGAAGGACATAGTGTTCCTAAATTGTGCATTAAAACCTTATCTTAGTTCCCTTGAACAAACTTCTTCTTTACAAAAATGACTGAGGACAGAGGTGACGTAAGAGTAAATCTACACCTCTCAGGGGAAGAAAATGGGGACGCAATACCGATTGCAGAAGAATTCAGACATGCAATCAACCTGAAACTGTTAGAAAATGGTTTATCAGCTAGGGATGGCTTAGTAGTTTTCGTGATTGAGGCACATGAATCAAACAAAACAGAGGTATTTTATTCGTGGGTTACATTCCCAGCAGCAAATGCAAGAACACAGACATTTCACTCTTACACAGAAGGAGATGCACCAGTGGAATATTGTCCGTTCGAGGACATAGAGGTTCCACTCACATACCAGGAACATTTATACTGGTTTAAAGGCACCCTACCCCATACAAGGAGAAGAGTAAGATTAGGCCCACTTGGAGGAGAAGGGGCAACATGGCCAATATTAGCGGCCTACACACCACATTCTGACATTGACACAATGCCACCAGGAGACTTACTTATACAACATAAAGATTTAATTAAAATCTATCGAAACTTGACGCAATTCGTCATGAGGACTTTCACAGTCCAACCAGCAACAGTTGCAACAAATGGAACTCAATCTCAGGGTACAGCAACTAAAATCACACCACAAACATTACACGCGGTGATAGGCAAAATTCCCTCTAAACGTGAACAAATGCCATTCTAGGTAGCTCAGAAAATAACTCAGCTCGAGGCAGTATTCCCGAATACTACCCCGTATGAAAAACACAGAATGCTAACAATCTGCTTGCCCATGGGGATAACACGACAAGTAGAGGATTGTACCACATGGGGTACAGTCTTTGCTGCCATCTATACCAGGACTCATGGTATCCAATCATTAGCGTTGGTACCAGACGTATTAAGACAAATACAAAATGAGTACGGAGCAGAACCTGCTCTGAACTTAGGGATGAAGTTACTAGGTAACTATGACCAGGTATCAGCCATAATACTAGCTAATATTAAAGGGGAAGCAGCCAACGCCTAAGGGGCCGATTCACAGAACTAATCTGAGATAAAATCCTAAACTTACTACTTTTGGAATTCACAGAAGGCATTTAGTAGTAGTAAAGTTAGGACTTCTAACTTTACTATTACTAAACTGAGACAAAATCCTAACTTTACGACTTACGGTATTCACAAAAGGCATTTAATAGTAGTAAAGTTAGGAGTCCTAACTTTACTACTACTAAATGCCTTCTGTGAATACCAAAAGTAGTAAGTTTAGGATTTTATCTCAGTTTAGTAGTAGTAAAGTAAGGAGTCCTAACTTTACTACTACTATATGCCTTCTGTGAATACCAAAAGTAGTAAGTTTAGGATTTTATCTCAGATTAGTTCTGTGAATCG
>CAWUFW010027149.1:0-28649 GCA_963921515.1 Calotriton arnoldi | reverse complement strand
AGTGTGGCCACTACCTGTGGGGGTCATGTTTGTTTTGCTGTGGTGTACACATGATACTCCAGGTGATGCCAGTGTCCATGTGGCATTACAGGGTCCCTGGGAATGTGCCTGTCGTTGAGCTGTGGTGCCTGGGGCACATCTGTCCTCACATGTCACTGTGGGGGTGACTGTGACACAGCATCATGATATCCAATGGGCCAACCTGGGACAAATTGATGCCACCTGTAGGACCGTGTTGACAGATGTTGGCCATGTATGTACCATACATGTCGTTCCGGTACTGCACACTTCATGTAGTTGTGCCTCATGATGATGTATGTTGGGATCTTGAGTGTGTTCAATGCCGCATATGTGGGGTGACTGACGATCTTGCTTACTTCTCCTCTGCACTGCAGGGCTCCTGCTGTCCATCGGCCATTCCCAGACCTGGCAACGATGGTGGAACGGGACAGCATCCGACGGTACCGCTTCACCAGGCAGCTGATTGAGGATTTGGCAGTGCAGTTGTCCCCACATTTGCAGCCTGGCCGGCCGTATCCTACAGCGCTGACCCCCAAGGTGAAGGTGATGGCAGCCCTACACTTCTTTGCCACCGGTACCTTCCAACATACTGTGGCGTCTGCTGGTGGGATGTCACAGACCATGTTCAGCCGTGTGCTCCGCGATGTTTTGGCGGCAATGTTGCTCTTCCTGAACCGGTACATCTATTTCCCTAGACTGCGACGACTCACTGACGTGAAGAGTGACTTTTATGCCCTGGGGAGGATGCCGCATGTCATTGGCTCCATTGATGGGACACATGTGGCTTTGGTACCACCACAGGCCCAGGAGCAGGCCTACAGGAACCGCAAGCACTACCACTCGGTCAATGCACTGGTGGTGTGTCTTGCAGACATGACCATCACACACGTGTGTGCCCGTTTCCCTGGTTCAGCACACGATGCCTTTGTGATGAGGAGTAGTCGCATCCCCAGGATGATGGCACAGATGCAGAACCAGCGTGCCTGGCTTGTCGGTGTGTACTGACTTTGTGCCATTGTGTGTGATCTGATCTGTAGTATTCCGCCCACTTTTCCAAGTCAGCTGATGTGCACTTGTCTGTCCGTAGGTGACTCGGGATACCCCAACATGCCGTGGTTGCTGACACCCCTCAGGAACCCTGTGACACCTGCCCAGATGCGCTACAATGAGGCACATGGTCGGACCAGGAGAGTGATTGAGCGGACCTTTGGTCTCCTGAAGAGCCGCTTCCGCTGCCTGGACAAGACCGGAGGGTCCCTCCCATATGCCCCTGCGAAAGTGTGCAAGATTATCATCGTCTGCTGCATGCTACACAACCTGGCAGTGCGGAAGGAGTTGCCTCTCATCCAGGATGACGATGACCAACATCCGCCACCTGTGGAGGATCCTGGCCTGGACCACGATGCCAGTGACGATGATGATGATGATGATGGTGATGGTGATGTCCGCACACAGCTCATCACCAACTTCTTTAGCTGAATGTGAGTATCCTGAGGTGTCATGTGAATGATGTGAGTTGGCATGATGTGTGGGTGGTGCTCTGGTGCTGTTGGAGTGTGTCCATGGGCTACTTGACAGGATGTGTGTTGCGATGTGTGGTGACAGGTGGGCTGTACTCCCCAACAGTGTTGACATGCTAACTTGGTTCTGGGTGGGTATCTTGTAACATGTATTGTGCATGAGTTTTGCTGATCTGTCCTGTACTGCATTGCTTTTGACTGTGTGTCATTTCTGTCCTTCACAGGGTACTTTCAGATTCGTTTGGTCAACTGTGTCCACCGACGACGTGATTGCACATCCAGGCTGGTAGCTGTTGTGTCCCTACAGGTGATGTGCGCCACACCCATGGACTTCCTTCCGTCTACAGTTGTTGACTGTGTGCCCGCTACCAGGTGGGGTTACCTTGCATCTGTAGTGGTTACGGCATGTTGCTACTGTGTAATAAACCTGTGCTTCACTTAGTGATGTGCGTTGTCTGTGGTCACACATTTGACTGCCATTTGCTTACTGCACCTGTGGGCTACTTGACTACAACTGGGAATGGGTGTGGTGTCTGTGCATTGCACCGTCTTCCCTGGCAACATCAGTGTAGGCAATGAGTCAGATGGCCTAGGTGTGTATGTGTTGTGTACCCCTGGTGGTGTGTCTCCCTCATATGTGTCACGTTGCCTGTACTCACATGCCTGTGTTGTCCTTGCTGTTGCAGTTCGCATACACAGTGTAATTTTGCAGTTCATCATCCCCATAACAGCACCCACGTTGGAATCACGACAGAGGCAAGTATGGTGTATTAGTGTGTTTATTGTGATACATCTGTGTTAATAGTGCATAGGATGGGTTGTGCTGTACATGAATCTTGCAATCCCAAGTTCCTAGGTGAATTGAAAGTCCAGGTAGACAGGATCCCCAGTATCGGGGCCACAGTTGTCTGACACATTGTTCCAACTTGTACTCCCCATGCAATGTGTGGGAGTAGTGTTGCCATCAACAGGGTGAACAGTCTGTGCACAAAGGCGAAAATCCAGAACAGGTTCAGGCTTCCTGGGAGTTGCGCTTGGCCATCAGCCTCTCACTTTCCCCTCCTCGGACGACCCCTCTTCTTGGGGGGGGCCCTCAAGTGCAGGCTGCTGCGGTGCAGGGGACTCTCCGCCAGAGTCCTCCTCCCTCCCTGTGGCAGTTGCAGTTTGTTCGGTACCAGATGTTGTTGGCACACAGGGAGGTGTGGACTGGTTGCTGTTCATCTGGCGGAGGCATTGTAAAATGTCCCTGTGCACCGCCGTCATCTCATGTAGTACATCCCACTTGGACTCCACGCGGGACATGTGGGAGTCCACACGTGACATGTGTGACTCCACGTGGGACATGTGGGAGTCCAGCGGGCATGATGGGCAGCCTGCTGCTGTTTGATGTCTCTGAGGAGCCCCACTACCTGGCTGAGCTCTCCGGTGCTGGACTGGTACGCATCAGCTATGCGTACCAGTTGTGGGTCTTCATGCACACCAGCAACGTCTGCAAGCAGCGACCTCTGTCTCCCACCCTCCCACCACCCCTGCTGACATGTGCAGTGTGTGCAGTTGCACGCACAGATAACCCTGGTCCACCTTGGGGGTTGGTGGTGGTGGTGGTGTCCATGGCCCCAGGTTGGTCCAGGGTCACTGCGCTGGTGTTGCTCCTTATTCTGTCCATGTCGGCAGGGATGGTATTCGTGGTGACAGTCGTTGGAGAGGTGGGTGCAGGGGTGCAGCTGGTGGACCTGCTGGTGCTGCAGCTGGTGGTCCTGCTGGTGCAGCATGTTGACTTGCACCGGATGTGCCAGGTTGTTCATCGTCCGAGGAGGACAGAGGCTGTACGACGCCAGTGAGCTCGGCATCCTCTTGAGCCTGGGACTGGGACTCCTCAGCGTCTGCTGCTGTGTCCCTATCATCACCTGTTTTTGGGAGACACAAACAATGTATGTCATGTTTCTGCAGGCATCAGTGGTTGACACACCTGACAGTTGTGACTGTGCCTCGGGGTGCGGGCCTGTACATTGTATTGTCCTAAGTCGTCACAGTCAGGGGTTGATATTGGTGTGGCACATTGTCCTGCATTATTTGGGCATTTCTATGTATTCTCTGGGGTGTGAACATGGTCTGCATTGATTGTGTTTGGTTGACAGCCAGACCTCCTTCCCACCCACCCACCCAGCCAGTCAGTTATCCCACCATGGAACGTGCTTGCATTGCAGGGAGTGTAAGTTGTCTCTCAGGATGTCAGTCAGTGGTGTCCTGCTGTTTGTTGGTGCACAGTTGGCAGCAGGGCCTTGTGCTCCCCACAGCAGTAGCCAGTGTCAGCCATCTTGTGAGTCCTTCTCCACTCCCTGTGATGTGAGCATGGTTCAGGGTGGTGTTGATGGGACAGTTGTGAGGGTGAGCAATGTCTGTGACTACGACTCCCATCATGCCATTGCCTCCACCCCACTTGCCAGCATTCCCATACTTACTTGCTTTTGTGTGGAGTTCAGTGGGTGTGGGTGTGAGGGCAATGGCAAGATGGCTGACAGTGGTGTCCTGCTGTTGGTTGGTGTGCAGTACCCAGCATGCCCTTGTGCTCCCCACGACACAGCAACAGTGTCAGACATCTTTGATGGGCCTTTCCACTCTCTGTGGGATGTGCATGCGTGAGTGTGAGCTTGCTGGGCCATGTGGTGGGGGATGTAGGGCTGTGACTACGACTCCCATCATGCTATTGCCTCCACCCCCTTCCCAGCATGCCCATGCTTCCTTCCTTTTGACTCTGTTTCCCTGTGGGGTGGGCTGGCTGTGCTGACAGGATGGCTGGGAGTGTTGTCCTGGCAGTTGTTTGGCTAAGAGTCCCAGGAGTGTCCCTGTGCTTCACACAACATAACCCAGGGTGGTGGTGCTTTGTGGGATCTTGTGTTAGGATGGAGGGCATTGCATTCTACCAGGTGGGTACTGTGGAGTTTGTGTTGGGGGGGGGTGAGGGGAGGTGCTGGTGACTATAGTCAGTGCTGCAAGTCCCCCTTCCCACCCAGCCAGCCAGATATCCCACCATGGAACGTGCTTGCATTGCAGGGAGTGTAAGTTGTCTCTCAGGATGTCAGTCAGTGGTGTCCTGCTGTTTGTTGGTGCACATTTGCCAGCAGGGCCTTGTGCTCCCCACAGCAGTAGCCAGTGTCAGCCATCTTGTGAGTCCTTCTCCACTCCCTGTGATGTGAGCATGGTTCAGGGTGGTGTTGATGGGACAGTTGTGAGGGTGAGCAATGTCTGTGACTACGACTCCCATCATGCCATTGCCTCCACCCCACTTGCCAGCATTCCCATACTTACTTGCTTTTGTGTGGAGTTCAGTGGGTGTGGGTGTGAGGGCAATGGCAAGATGGCTGACAGTGGTGTCCTGCTGTTGGTTGGTGTGCAGTACCCAGCATGCCCTTGTGCTCCCCACGACACAGCAACAGTGTCAGACATCTTTGATGGGCCTTTCCACTCTCTGTGGGATGTGCATGCGTGAGTGTGAGCTTGCTGGGCCATGTGGTGGGGGATGTAGGGCTGTGACTACGACTCCCATCATGCTATTGCCTCCACCCCCCTTCCCAGCATGCCCATGCTTCCTTCCTTTTGACTCTGCTTCCCTGTGGGGTGGGCTGGCTGTGCTGACAGGATGGCTGGGAGTGTTGTCCTGGCAGTTGTTTGGCTAAGAGTCCCAGGAGTGTCCCTGTGCTTCACACAACATAACCCAGGGTGGTGGTGCTTTGTGGGATCTTGTGTTAGGATGGAGGGCATTGCATTCTACCAGGTGGGTACTGTGGAGTTTGTGTTGGGGGGGGTGAGGGGAGGTGCTGGTGACTATAGTCAGTGCTGCAAGTCCCCCTTCCCACCCAGCCAGCCAGATATCCCACCATGGAACGTGCTTGCATTGCAGGGAGTGTAAGTTGTCTCTCAGGATGTCAGTCAGTGGTGTCCTGCTGTTTGTTGGTGCACAGTTGGCAGCAGGGCCTTGTGCTCCCCACAGCAGTAGCCAGTGTCAGCCATCTTGTGAGTCCTTCTCCACTCCCTGTGATGTGAGCATGGTTCAGGGTGGTGTTGATGGGACAGTTGTGGGGGTGAGCTATGTCTGTGACTACGACTCCCATCATGCTATTGCCTCCACCCCCTTCCCAGCATGCCCATGCTTCCTTCCTTTTGACTCTGCTTCCCTGTGGGGTGGGCTGGCTGTGCTGACAGGATGGCTGGGAGTGTTGTCCTGGCAGTTGTTTGGCTAAGAGTCCCAAGAGTGTCCCTGTGCTTCACACAACATAACCCAGGGTGGTGGTGCTTTGTGGGATCTTGTGTTAGGATGGAGGGCATTGCATTCTACCAGGTGGGTACTGTGGAGTTTGTGTTGGGGGGGTGAGGGGAGGTGCTGGTGACTATAGTCAGTGCTGCAAGTCCCCCTTCCCACCCAGCCAGCCAGATATCCCACCATGGAACGTGCTTGCATTGCAGGGAGTGTAAGTTGTCTCTCAGGATGTCAGTCAGTGGTGTCCTGCTGTTTGTTGGTGCACAGTTGGCAGCAGGGCCTTGTGCTCCCCACAGCAGTAGCCAGTGTCAGCCATCTTGTGAGTCCTTCTCCACTCCCTGTGATGTGAGCATGGTTCAGGGTGGTGTTGATGGGACAGTTGTGGGGGGGCAATATGTGTGACTGCGACTCCCATGATGCTATTGGCTACACTGACTTGGCCAGCATACACAGAATTCCTTCCTTTGAGTGGTCTTCACTGTGTGTTGGTGTTGTTGTGGTGGCTACATGTGTGGATGTGTGTGTTAGTTCTATTTGTGCCACTGCCTAGCTGTAGTTGTGGTTGTGTTTGTACATGTGTTGGCACAGTTGGATGTGACTTTTTTGATGGCATGTGTTGTGTTTATCTGACTGACATACACATTTTGGGATGATTCTGTTCTAGTTGCTGTGTAATTGCTATGAGTGCATGGTTTGACTCTCCCCTTGACAGTGATGTGTGTGTTTTGTGGCAGTTTATTGTGTACATTTGTTGTGTACTCACCAGGCTCTGGGATGTCCTCTAGTCCATATACGCTCACTGGCGGAAGGATGGCCCGCACCTTCTCCTCCCAGGGCCTGAGGTATATTGGCTTGGCAGGAGGGCCACTGCCGGTGTGTTGGCTGTTGATGTAGTCTTTCTTCAGCATGTCCCGTACCCTCCTGCGCACGTCATACCACCTGTTCTGGATGTCCGTCTTTGTGCGCCGACATGGTGATTGGGCGTTCACCCTGTTGATGATCCTCTCCCACATCTTGGTTTTCTGCGACATGGGGGTCTGTTGGACCAGAGTGCCAAACAGCTGTGGCTCCACCCTGAGGATCTCGTCTACCATGACTTCCAATTCACTATCTAGGAACTTGGGATTCTTCTTGGGGGGCATGGTGATGGGTGGTGATGGTGGGTGATGTGTGTGTTGGTGTGCAGGTGAGGGTGTGTGGGTGTGTGTTGTGCTGGGTGTATGTGAGGTAGGTATTTGTTGGTGTGTTGATGGTGTGTGGCTTGTGTGAGGGATGAGCTGTGGGTGTGTGGTTGCTTTCTCTTGGGTGCTGGCAGTGAAATGGCATTTGCAAAGGCTCATGGTAGTGATTTGTGTCCTTTATATAGGTGGAGTTGTGGGTGTGTCTTTGTTCTCTGTCCCCACCCCCCCAGTATTTATTGGCTTGGTAATTGCTTGTTTGGCCTTTTTTTGGTTGATTTTTCCTTTGTGCTGTTTGTGTATGTTGGAAACGTTCTTGTGACCGAGTCGGACCCTGCATTGGTCTCGTACGGTGTTTTCCGTTTCGTTCACGCTGTGTTTGTGCAGTTTTCTATGCTGCGTACGCGTCGGTCGCGGTGTATTGTGTTGCTTCGGCTCGGTTTTGTATGCGTGTCGGTCGTACGGCTTGTCCTCCGTCCGACTCGGTCGTGTTTTTCGCGCCTTGCATCGTACTTTGCGGTTTGGACTTGGCGGGTACGATTCGGTCGGATTTGTTCCGGGTGCGTGTCGGTCGGTTGGATTCGCGTGTTTTTCCGGCCGGATTGCTATTTTCCGAGCGGCTCGGTCGGTCGGCTTGGTTTCCTAACGTGTCGGTCGGATTTATCGCGGCTTGCATCGTACTTGGCGTGTCGGGCGCCACTGGTACGTGTCGGTCGGTAATTTTTCCGGCTCCGTGTCGGTCGGTGCTTTTTCCGGCCCGAATCGGAATCGGCCCCAAAGTGTCCCACATCTTTGTCAGTTATACTTTCAAAGCCACCATACTGTTTAAACACCTGTAAAAGCCTCTCGTAATATGCATGTACTGATTCTTTTGACTCCTGTGTTGTTCTATCAATTTTAACCCAATCTGTTTCCTTTGGAGAAATTTTACCTTTCAGGTAAGTAATTACCTGATTATATTTTTTCATCACCTCTTCTGAACGTGCTCCTGTTTTAACATCTCTAGGATATTCCTCTTTTGGCCAATCGACTGCAATTTTACACTCTGTCCATAAATCAGCTGGTACTACAATGTCAAACAAGCCATCCAAGTCTTTCAACAAAACTTTCGAAACCTTTACAAACCTCTCTACCTGTTTGTACCATTCGACAGGCTTTTCTCTCAATCTGGGAAAATCATTAGTAAAAGACAATATATCCTGTCTTGACCACGGAATGTGAACATAACCACCACCTGGAACTTCCCTCATTGGATATATCATTTCAACTTGCTCTGCTTCTCTTAACGGAAGTAAAGAAGATGCATTCACATTTTTGTTAGCAATCATCTCTTCCTTCTTTTTCACCCATCTACCTTTCCATCGTTCTACAACACCCCATCTCTTCAGGGTATTAATCAACTCTTTTATTTGTAATCGTTTACCAGACGTATTCAAACTCTCCAAATCCTTTTCAGTAAAGTCCAATCTGTATGTTTTCTGCAAAGCTTTAGATTTTCCAATATTCACTCCATATTCCTGTGCAACCTCTACCAATTTCTCATGTAAATTCTTTGGTCTCCATGTTATATTTTTACACAGAAATAGTAACTCTTCATCCTGATATTTACCTAGTCTCTCTGGACTTATTGTACCATTAATCATTTCTTCCAAATCTACTCTCAATTTCCCTATATCTATACTCAATTTAGACTTATTCGTTTCTATCCCTCTTATCCAAACATCCAACTCCTCTGGTGAAGGTCCCACTGAACCCCCTGATACTGGAGTCATTTCTCTCACATTTTGCACTAGTTTCCTAGGATCTATCTGCACACTCCTTTTTGGTGTTTCAGTCACTTTTTCATTTATTAGAAGATCAATCAATGAAGCACTCCTCTCAACTGATTCCGATTCACTAGCATTCCTGACACTATTCATAGGAATTGTTAATGTATGCACTTTTGAAATATTTTGTCCCTCACTGTACAAAGGAACTATAGGACCAATTGTTACTGGTACCGACAATGCTTCCGCATTCAAACTCAACTGACTAATTTTCTGAGTCAACTCCTCTCTTGTTCTGTTTAAAATGTCAATCTCTTTTTCTTGTAACTCTCGAATACCTAATGAAGACTGTGAAGCTACCGGAACATTCGTAACTTGTGAAACTGGTGGGACTTGTGGAACTTCTATTTCAATTAACGGTGCACTCGGAGAAATCCCATCCGGGCTCTCCTGATATGGTGGAGGTCTCTTTAAGAGCATCTCATCTAATAATTCATCATTGATTTCATTTGGATCAATGTCTAATTCTGAAGTCTCAACATTATTCTTTTTCTCTTTACATTTTCCTCCAGCCTGATCCTCAGCAACTATTACTGGATATAATCCATCCGCGATCACTTCTCTTCTCCATCTTTTCATCTGATCATCCCACCTAGCTTCTGAATACCTCCTTAATGTATTCCTATATTTTATCCCATTCCTGTCTCTCACCCTTTTATACGCCTCATGTTCCCATTCCTCAAGCGCCTCATACTGCATAGGTCTAGGATTTGGTTTTAATGAATTCATTTGTGTCCTCAAATTTTCTAATATCCTCACATTAAAAGTACCATGCTTTGGAAAAGCTAAAACTCCATTATCTTCTGTGTAACCCATCCAATTCTCTAACCATGTACACGTATGATATCCACGCTCTAACATCATGAAAGAAGCAGGTGATCTTGGAGGAGGTACAGGAAGCCCCTCTCTAGTAACTATCGGCTTATCCTTTTTAAAGAAATCCTGTATTCTTTTTACCATCTTCATTTTAAGCACTCTTTTTCTAAATAAATAAACCAAAAAACAAACAAAATAAACCTTCCGTAAATCCTCTCACTCTATTCGCTGAATCTCAACCAATACTAGTGTGACTCACAGCAACCAACCAATCACGGCTCACTACACGCCCACTATCTCGACCAATACCAGCGCGGCTCACAGAAACCAACCAATCATGGCTCACTACGCGCCCACTGTCTCGACCAATACCAGCGCGGCTTTTTGTGACGTCAGTATAACTCCTGCTACTGACCCTCCCTTTACAAAATATTACGACAATATACTACAAGGTTTTCACAAAAGCACAAAGGTGGTGATGCCAATTTGCGAATGCACATCTAAGTAACACAATAACCGGAAAGTTTTACATATATCTCTATAGTATCATGTGGTGCTCTCCAAGCAATAAGTCTCCTTCCACCCCCAAAAGAGACACACAACTCCAAAGGTGAACGCCTCCGTGGAGTTATAAATGACATGCACATATGCCGAGGCACACCAAAATATTAGTCCAAGCTGTAAAAAAGGCAGTAACCCATATAGTAATCAAAGAAGTCCAATATGGTATTTCTTTCTCTTTATTCTTTTAGTCTTTTCTTCTCAGGGATTCATAAAAATAACATACATTGGCAGCCGACACATGTTTCGTCCAACGGACTTTTTCAAGGATATGAAGCATAGGCTGAGAAACCCAACACCCCAAAGCATAGCGTACCGGATGGCGGGTATGAAAACACAAATTCTGAATGTCTAACAGTAGACGTTGTAGTGGAACTCAGTCATCCGTTCCTTCGCTATTTATTACCGGAATCACATACCATTAAGTATGGTCAAAGAACACCAATCTCTGTTCCCCCAACGAGTACCTGCAGATATGCTCAGTATAACGTGCACGTTGTAAGAGGATGCCGTCTCAAAAATCTGACGTTTCAATAGTGAATTATCGTACCTGCGGAGATTTGCAAAGTATAGTGGTTGTCCGTTTTATGGCAAAGTTTGGCGAGCACTGTCTCGCATGGACACCTTTTCCAAAACTTAACAAACATTACCAATGGTGCACATCCCGAGTAAAATCAATTAGCTACTCGGAAGGTGGATGCGTGCTGGTTCTCCTTTGTGACAGGCTTATCAGTGCCCTGTAAGAAGCGGTTCGCCGTGGAATTGCACGGTGGATACCATCTATCCAACTTCATTGATTTTACTCGGGATGTGCACCATTGGTAAAATTTCGGAAGCGGACTTTCCACTATTTCACACAACCCTTTTTCTTGACAGAATAAATCCCTAAATTAACATCAACAGCATCTCACTGTTTGATATTACAACAACAGACAAAGTACTTCTGCAGTGTGATACTTTTCCACACTATTCCTCTGCCCCTGAGGCTAAAATAACATCATCCCGGGATCTTAGGTAACTCCGTACCTGTATTTCCAGACTACATGAAACAAAGCAGAACACTAACTTTACATATTAATAACCAAAAATCAATAATCATTGCCAAACTAATCAATGTCAATCAATAACCATCCTCTGCTACCAAAACTGATCCAGCGCTCAGAGATCAATAAATTTGCAACTAAACAAGGCCCAATTACATTACCCAACAAAGTCCCTTCGCGCTAGGTTCAGTGTGAAATGCAAAGTTCAGACCTAACTTACCAATCTCCAACTGAACCTGCATTACTCTTAGAAAAATAATTACACAATGGCATCTTTAGTTTAGTTGAGAAGTTGATGGCAAAAATTATTAACACACCCTAAATAAAGACGGACACAGTGTGTATATTTATAATGTTTTATCTAAATAATGTGAAATAAATGCTCATAAAGTACCAAATACACAGTACAAACCACGGAACATCACTGAATAAACAAATTAGCAAAGATAAGTGATAAATCACATCACACCGACAGTGCATTGAAGGAGTGGAAAGGCGAAGAGAGAAAAGTTTCAGAGACAAAAATACATTTGCAAATAATTATGCAAAGTCAGGTTTCTATCTATACTAACCCAGGAGGAAACAGGAAATCTGCTCACTGGCCAGGGGAGCAGCAGGGCCCCACAAGAAGATTTGTAAGGGCAAAGTCTCAGTTAGGAATCAGGAAACAGGGAAAAACAGGTAGGCCTCTACAGCAAACCGACGACTACGACGATCAGCACCTCTTGGAACAGGAGCAACGCCAGCTAACCCCTCCCTCCAGGGCACCTCAATTATACCCTAAAACCCAAAAGACCAACCCACACTTATTTCATTTCAGAGTGAAAACTACATCGTGAATGGTTGAGAAGAGGGGTGTACTGTCACACCATACTCGGCATGTCCATCTCCTTCAAATGTTCCTTTGTTTAGTTTTTTTATTATTAAAACTACATCATCCCAGGAAATACAAGTATACAATATCAAACTTCATGTTACAGTTTCTGTTACTTCTTGTGCCGCTCGTCCGCTTCCAGAGGAAACGATCATCACTTGACAATTGTTTTCGTCTTCAGGTTTAACATTTGGCAGGCACACAGGATTTTCGAAGGACGCCTACATCAGCACTCCCTCCACATTCTCTTTTGCCTTTTCAGTTAATAATTCTTTATTTTGCTTAACCCATGCTTCTACAGAAAATAAAACAAATATAATTAATCACTTTAAAGTGGTTTTTTTTACGCACCCTCCCAAATGCTGCATCTAACCATGCGCAACCCAGGTTAGTTTTTTCTGTCAAGCGTTAATAATCATGCAAAAAAGCAGCATTAGTCTCTTTACCTTCATTAGTCAGGCATTTGCGGCCTAGTTCAATACTTTAGTACACGATTGCGCATTATTTAATTTTCCCCATGCTAGTTATTTAAACCACACGTTTTTCACTGTTAGGAAAGTTAGAAAATGTTACTAGGGGTGTCAATCCGAGCAGGTTTTATTTTTCCAAAACCCTGCTCCATCACATGTTGGGCACCTAGGTGAGGTTGTAATGAACCATTACAGGGGTGACAGTTGAAATCCCCAGCTATAATTAAGTTGTCAAGACATAGTCCCTCTCCCTGCAGCGTCTAATACCCCTCTCAGTTCTTATAGGCTTGATGGCCCACCCTTTCCTTTTTAGCATTGTAAAAATGTACTATGGTCAAGTGGAGCGATCTTCCCACCACTACTACGATGCACTGGAGCACGCTGAAATCCCACTTCAGTTGCTTCATCGCCCCACCAAGATCAAGAGCCACAAAGATAATCAGGCCACCTCTCACTCTACCTGCTTTAGAGCTCGCCGCTGGGAGAAAGAAAGTTTTAAAACAATCAATAAAAAAGTTGTTCTCAGTCTCCCTGGTCTCATGGAGGCAAATGATATTGAATGATCTAATAACGAGATCCACCTTACATCTGCAAATTTTGCTGATAACCCGGCCACATTCCATGAGACAAGGCTAAGGTTTTTACCATTGTCTTTCATACGGAATGGGAGAGGGGTAATGACATTTACTGATTGGGGTGTGGCGTCTTCAGACGGAAGCCCACAATTGGCGTGCTCTGCGTTAAAATTCGAGGGGACCTCATCAACTGCCGAAACCTGTAAGGAGGACCTTAAAGGGGGTTCATTCATAAAACGTCTGATATCATCAACTGGCAGTCAATCCAAATCATTAAGATCTGCCAGAGGGGCATAGTGTTTGACAATGCATTCAATCCACCATGCGCATTAACTCCCCCCTATGTGCAATAAAATGCTCAATGGGTGTAATGTTCTGTCGGGGGTCTATAAAAAAAGCCCAGCGGTAATAATTTAATATTCGATTAGAGAGTATTAGACTGGGTTGAATATTTCAGGAGATCATGTGCTAGGGCAGGGTATCTAGCAGTGATGATCACACAGTCTCCCTCAAAGCTCTTCCTTGAGGTCCCTATCCAGGAATTCTTCTAGCCATCAGGATGTGTTTGTGGTCTGTCACATTAAAACTATTGTGTTTGCCTAACCAATGTGAAACTTTGTTGATTAGTTGACCCGTGGATTCCTGATTTGCCGAGATGAGCCCTGGAACCCCTACTAAGACCAGGGTATAGGGGCAGCAATCTGGGGGGAGGTTTATCACAGGAAGAAAAGGGGTATTGACGGACATCTTTTGCTCCCTCCCCTCTACCAGGGTACATGGCATAAGGGGCTGTGCTATAAAAACTTGTGACTTAATGGTCTCCGAATCTGTGTGTCCGATGGGAATATCCTGGTTTGCAAGGCCCATAGATGTATCAATATTGGCGTGAGTCCGGCCTCTACTCTGCTGTGCTGGGAGAGGCTGTTTTGGGCCACTGGCTTGTGCCAGAGGAGTTGAAAGTGAAGGGGTTTTACTGGTGATAGACAAGATAGTCTCGGCTTTATCAAGAATGGTTCTCGAATCTGACACATGTCTTGCAATTTTATCGCAGAATGGAGTCATTAACTTGGTCAATATCTCTGTATTTTTCTGTATCAAAAGATCCCCAAACTCGTCCATGTTCTTCAAGGTGCAATTTGTGTTATCAGACCCAGTCCCCTTCCGCATAATTGCCATTTCTTCACCTTTTTCAGTTTTACGTTTCCGCTTGGAGGGCGGGGGCGTTACTGATTCTTTACCCCCAACTGGAGCCAATGAAGATGGAATGACCGAGTCACTCTTAGCACCATGCGGGGGGGGTTTAGAGGTAGGACTTGCTAGATCTATCAGCGTGTCCCCTATGTCAAGCTTCTGCATGTTCTCTGGTGGATCTATCGAGTGTAGGGCTTCCCTAAGCAGCATCGGGGATGGATCCCCTGGTCTTAATGTCCCAGCAGAGAGCCTCCTCTCCGCCCGTTCGATCTCTTCCGAGAGGGCACCCACCGCCTTCACTAAAAATGAGTCAATGGTCGATCTCTTTGTTCCAATAGGTAACGTGAGTGTCACGGCTTTTCTTATCCCCATTTTAGGTGAAGCACTGATGACCCTAGGGAAGCGGGGAATATAAGGGTGCACTAATTGGCCCTAAAAGAACTGGGGCCCACCAAGCTGTGCAAACACAAAGGAGATGGGACGGAGCACTGAAACTTTTCAGACACTAACGCCCAGTTACAGATATGGGTTGAATCCATCATTGTTCTTTAGCTCCCTTCGCCACCCCAGTTCAGACACAGCTATATGCAAATCAGTCTTGACCCTGTGCTTCATGGGAACAGTCCAGCCCAAACTGCCAAACCATGTCTTCCCTGGACCGGAAACAAGCAACCTGGGACCGGTTTCAGGCTAACAGCCCTCATCAGCCAGGCTAGCTTGAATCCAGTGGCAAAGTGAGCAAGCGACCCACGTCTGGACATACCCTGCCAACTTAGGGTGAACAAAGCAAACACATGGAGATGATGGACGGAGTGCTGAAACATTTCAGACACTCACCCCCAGCTGTTTGATTAATGAGTGGTTACTCACTTTGAGAACTTCCTGCTACCAGAATGACTCCTTTGTCTGCTGCCAGCCCCTCATGTACGGTAAAGCGGAGTATTTTCTCCCTTTTGCTTCCTCAAATCAAAGAGAGTGGGCCCTGCCCGGCCTCTTCCGGCCGCTGACGGGCACAGACGGGCCCGCTCTTGGCCCGGTCTTCCGGTTGCGTCCCGCGCTGCGGGAGCCCAGCCAGCAATTTAAAAGCACCTCCAGGCGCGGGCTGAGTGGCGTCGGTGCGCGACTGCTGCCGCGATCCCTTCTGGGGCTTGTAGTCTGCCCCAAGAGTCAGCAAAGCGTCACACGCTGCGGGAGCCCAACCAGCAATTTAAAAGCACCTCCGGGCGCGGGCATAGTGGCGTCAGTGTGCGGCTCCTGCCGCGGTCCCTTCTGGGGCTTGTGGTCTACCTCAAGAGTCAGCAATCAATCAATCAATCAATCAGGGAATTATAAGCGCGCTACTCACCCGTGAGGGTCTCAAGGCGCTGAGGGGGTGGGGTCCGCAGATCTGTTTAGCGGAAGCAAAGCATCCTTGTGTAACATGTAGGTCACAGTTGTTTTCTAAGTAGATGTATTAGCAGGTTACTGCTTTTGTTTCAGAGATCCTTGTGTTACTTGTGGGTCACAAGTTACTATCCATGTATCTTACTGAGTTATGAACCATCATCAAAGGGCTGTACACACATTGCAAGGCATACGTTAAAAACCTTACTTTTGTTTTCTGAGTATTTTGTTATTCTAGGGTTGCTTAATGGTATGCTTTGGGTATAAGTGCTGTATAAATGGTTAGTAGTGTAAATATTCTCAGACAAATACATCTGATATTTTTAAGGGGCATGCACATATTTTACATACAGAATTTGCAAAAGTAAAAAAAAACTGCCTCCAAATTATAATTTATCCCTTAAGCATGTGTGAAGTGACAAGCTAAGTGTTTCCCAAAGTCATTGACATCAACATATTAAGTTCTAGGTAGCTCCCAACCACTATGATATTCGAACAAAAAGAAGGCAATGGCCTTGTAAGTGAGGCATTTAAGTTGGGCCCATCTGGAACTGAAAATAAGAAGCCTTTTTCATCTCTGCAGGATGCTGCTCGTAATGCAAAGCACTCAAAGTGAGGCGCTACTGCATGAGTATGCAAATTCCACCAGACAAAATAAGCACATTTCACTGGTGCTGACCCATAGCCCAGATCAAGCTCAGTAATAGCATCTGGTTCTGGTATGCAGGTGGTTCCCCCTCTTGTCCTCAACTGAGTACAAATTTAAGTGGAATACTTTACATCATCTGGGTGCAGCCTTAAAGGTGGGCAAACCAGAGAATTTCAGAGAACAGCCGAGCCTGGGACTTTGCTTGGCTGTAAGGGTCAAAGCTCTAGATAACTGGGCGAGCTGAGACAGGGTTTTGTTGAAGGGCAGGGAAGGGGAGTTAAGAGTCAGACTGACATATTGGTGGATCTAGATGTGATAGGATAGCACCTGAAGGGCTGGAAATGCAGACAGCTACACGTCACCCTACTTACTCTGACCCAGCCTACCAGTCTGTTGCAGCTTTTGGGCTTCAGATCAGTTTTTAGCATAAAATTATGGACTGGGGTTCATGCCCAGAAATGCCATTACAGGCTTCTTCATTGGACAGTCACAAGGCCATAACATTAATCATGCAAATGAATGGTTTGTAATGGGCTTGCAACAGTGAACCGCCACATTCTAATAGGTGGGCCCAGCAGCATGAAGGCAGATATATGCCTTTAAATTAAATGTTTACATGATGTCTGAGGATGATCACTAGTCGTGATCTAAGAAGGCTGCCCGTCTGCCTTTGCCTCACACACAAAACATTTAACACACACACACAGCACGCACGCACGCACACACACACACACACACACCCACCCTCTTCCACACTCTCTACTTCTCTTTCTAATTGGCCACCTTAGTTCTCTCTCATTTCCATCTCTTTCTTTTTCCTGGTCTTTCTACCTGTAGCATTTCTTTCTACTACTCAATCTACCTCTTTTCCATCTCATACTATCTCTTTCTCTTCTGTCCTTTCCCTCTTCTCCTCTTCTCTACCACTCTTTCTTTCTCCCTGTCCTTTAGTTTTGTTACAAAATCTTTGGCTCCCAGATGTGAGCCCAGTTGCCATTTGACCAAAAAGAGGTAGATTTTTTCAGGTTTCAAAATTACTAATCAGCATAACAACAATTTTTACGGAAATTGTATCATATCATGTAATTCAAGAGGCAGCTGGCCCACCAGAATGCCCAGGCCGTGCCGCAGCCACTATGGCAACATTACACCTATGTCAGTAGAGACAAACATTTCAGTCACAGGCATTGACAGATAATTTCAGTGCAATTGAAGTGGATGAAGGCAACAGCTCACAGAATCCATTAAGTTGTTAACTTAAGCCCTGGACTGGAATATGTAGCTCCAGATAACTTTAAGCAGGGCATGACTGAGAACCCAAAACAGCCCTGGCAGTTTTGTCTGACCAACCCCTCGGGGGCAAGTGGGGGGGGAACAAGTGTGAAGCACTGCTGCTTTTGTTACTTTTGTAACAAAACTGGCCCCCACCCGTCCAACCTCCTGGGGCAATGCCCAATGCCCGCTGTGGCCAGTCCGGCCATGACTCTAAGGCTCTCAGCTAGCTATTGAAATAGTGGGGCCACGGGGCTCTCCGTTTGCCTAACATCGGGTTGTACAATATAGCACACCAGATATTACAATTAGTATATTAATTCAGTGATGGCATGGAAACACTGGACTGGGTAATTTTGTAAAAGCATATACAAAATGACTGCACAGGCTTACAAGTTATATACAGGAAACAACATGCCAGAGACCAAAATATCCCCATTGTACAAAGTTCAATTTGTACTCAGTGCACATGGTCTTGATGAAAAATGGTTTCATCCATCTCATTGTCGTAATGTGGAACAACGCCAAGTTTTTTTTTTTTTTGCAGCATTTATTTATTTATTTAAGAATAAAACCAGAATGTCTAACCATCACAGTGCAGGTGGTAATAAAGGAGAATATATTAATATATATATATATATATATATATATATATATATATATACACGATATCCTGTAACGTTCACTAACAAAGTATATTTTTGCAAGTACATGTGTAAGCATCATTTTTTATAGAGGATAAATCATTCTATTGGGTCCAGTGGTCTAACAAAAGAATATTGCATCTCAGTCACCTGGTAACTGATGGAACCTCTAAACCATTCCGGGATCTGGAGATAGAGTAAAACCGCATGCAAGCACAACACTGGCAATATCTTTAACTGATATATTGACTACTAAGGATATTTGGTAAGCCCTCTTACTCGCTATTAATATAATCATCCAGAAGCATTTACAGTAATGGAGTCCCTATAAAAAATGAATATCAGGTCTATCTGAAACATTAATTAGGGCCACTGGAATTATGCGGTAGGGGAGCACCAAATTATGCGGTAGGGTTGACTAAATTATACGACCAGAACTGGCAAATTATGCAGCATATTGCAGCACATTTTGTGATAGTATTACTTCATTATTTTGTGATTTTTACAGATAGAGATACTGTCTGGGCAAAGATTTCACATCGAAAGTACCAGTTTAACAACCAAATACAGAAATAAGCAACTGAAAGGTAGCCAGTTACCTTTGCGAAGGGCCTTCCCTTGCCCACAAACAGATGTTGCCATGTTTCTATTAACTTTTGATCCGTTTGAACTAGAATCAAAACTTTTTTGTTACAATTTGCAGATTATGCAGCAGATGATGGATAATGTAGCAAATGCGGCAAATACATAATTATGCAAAAACAGCTGCGACCGCAGAATCATATCATTCTAGTCGCCGTGACATTAATCAACAAACTATTTTCAAAACCAACAGAACCTTCACTAAAAGGCATACAATAAGTTCGCTTGAAGTTTCGTTTTGACCAAATTTTTATTGACTGGCACTGAACTCATACAAATTACACAAAGCTAATCTGGCTCCCATTTCTTGTTGCAGGGTACGTGGTCAGCCTGGAGATTATGTCCAGAGATTTTATATTCGGTCCTGCCCGATCATTACTGGTTACTGGCGCGACATCTAACGCACAATGAAAGCAACAAAGATATTACGCATTGAACCCTCGCTGCAATTGGCGCTATTACTTGACACCCAGAATAACTTTGGGATAACTGCCCACTCAAAAAGGTGAATTGACTCCATTTTGGCAGGTGCAAGATATGCATCCTGCAGAACAGGAAATCTGTCACACCATCCACGCATAAGAACAATCTTCAATGGTCACATATAAAAGATCAGTCTACAAACGAAACGATCAACTGCAAAAACTCAACAATATCTGGGACTCTTTTGTTCTTCTACTGACATAAGCCACCATATGTAAAAACAAAAAGGAATAAGCCAAGAAACTTGAACCCAGGTTGCATCTAGCTTTAACCTCCCAAGCTATCTTATTGGGACTTCATTAAAGCCCCTCATTGTGTTCCGTACTACTTACCTGAATCCAGTGCTTAGTTTGTAAGAAAATAAGTGCCAGGGTGTTTGTCAGGAGGCCACTGTATTTTGCACCACACATTGCCTCTGCCATGCTGCCAATGATAGTAACAAAATAACTACTAACTATCACACTCCTACAAGTGTGACAATTCAGACTATTCCAGGCCCCCAAAGCTCTAAGATTGGCTTGGGCGACAGGTAATAGTAATTTTTAACATATAGTGAATTAATAATTAACTGTTGTTGAGGTCATCTCTAAATTACTTAGACAGCGGCACCTTGTGGCAACTGTCACAAGTGCCTGTATTGACAATTAAGTGCTGGTGCCAAGCACCGGACACCACCAGCTCAAATTACGCACTGCCTGAATCCATTTGCTGCTTGAAGATCGGATAGCTGTTATAATGTGATAAAACTAATGATGAAATAGTTATCACAAAACATTGTGATGCTACTTCAGTTGTCTTTTTTCTAATTTTATTTATAAAGTGTCTTAGTTATAGCCATTTTGCAAATCCACATATAAAGCGCAGTAAAAATGATGCAAATGAAATAGTGGGGTACTCACCAGCAGCTCTGTGAAGCACTTCAGTCATTACTTGTAGCATCACCCTCTTCTGTTCTAGAGTCATTTCCCATCATACTGCATTGACAGTCTAGGCCCCTTACAAATAGCCCTGCTATTGTTCCTTTTTCCTGTCCAGGCAAAGCTTTTAACTGCCCTGGCACAAATTACCTGGAGGCCTTAAATCTTCACTCTTTCCTCAGGGCAGTGTATTCCAACACCAAAGATCACACTCTCTTTTCACAAAACGCCAGTTGTCCAAGGTCCATCCATAAACCAAAACACACCATTTTTCACTTGTCCTCCTCTGCTCCCCTCTTTCCATTAGGACTTTTAGCTCGCCAACCTGTCACCTACTCTTCCCAGCCTTTTCTCCAAATAATCCTACTCTCTTCATTCATCCCCTTGTTTATGAATCTCCTCCGCCTATCCTGCTAGTTCTCCAGTTATCCTTGTCCCGCATCCCCTCTTCACTTTCCCTCATTATGACCCTTCTGTCCCCCACCTCTGCTGTTCTTGCTCCTTATCACTTCCTTTCTGCATCCTCCCACCTCCTCTGGACCCATTTTCTCCCCATCATCCTCTCCTCTCTTTCCATTAAGATCTTCCTTTTCACACCACAACACCCTTGCTCCTCTTGCCCATTGTCCTCTCCATTATCACATCTTCACCAGCCCCCTATTGTATTCCCCACCAAATCTGACTATCTCTCCTTTCTGATTATTTATTCTAAATGCCACTCCAACAATTACTTAACTTTGACATCTATGTGAAATTGTTGTATACATGTCAAACTGAAACTACTTAGAGGGTGCTGTTAGATGCTTGAAACACCCTTCTGTTACATCAAGAAACATGGGTAACCTTTCTACACTGTTATGCTACCTCCCTCCCCCTCCCCTTCCATCTCCTTCCCCGCCCAAGGACCCCCCATCCCTCCTTCCGTCCCCTCCCCCATTAAAGTATGGATGTATCCATCACGTTATAATCTTCATTCTGTACCATGATGTGCTCCTGTTGCACCGCCATTTTTTTTTTTGATAGCCAATAAAAAATTACGACACAAAAAAAAAAGAAACGTGGGCAGCACATCACTGTATATGCTGGTTTGTAGAATGTGCCACCACTCTGCTCTAGAGCTAACTATGACCATTATAACATAAGGATTAAAAATGAAAAGAGGACTTAAATTGCAGGCATTCTATTCAGCAAACCACCCACTGTGAAAGGGAAAAAATGCTAAAAGTGGCCTTCGTTTACTTTCTTGAAAGTCTCAGTATCTCAACATGATGCACTGAAAAATACTGTACCTGTCGCTACACGGCAACACTGGGAAGGCTGTATCTAACACAGGAGTGGCAATACAGGACATGGAGTGCTTCAGGAAAAAAGAAAAGTAACAGACAGCAGGCATCACAAAGCAGGCAAAAGGAACAGGAAAAGTTGGGCAATGGAAACTGGATATTAGAAGAGAACATTAAAATAGGAAGACTACAGTAAAGCTCCCACCCTCAGGGAAATTAAATGAAAGTGGAGCACTGTGTAACACGTTCCACTGCCTTTATAGGCCAGAGACCACATTTCGGATAGTCATGAAAGTACATTCTCCACAGTTTGGTATATTTTGATAGCCACATTTGCTTGTGACTCTTTGAATGGGAGTACATTGCATGCTGATTGGTATCCACTGAAATGCAGCATGGAAGCAGAACTATGCATGCTGCATTGAAACCACTCTCTGCCCTATAACATAAATCAGGTGTGCATGCCTGTTGGATCTGTCATCCTTAGGGCGGTCTTCCCCCAACTTTTTGCCTGCTTCCCTCCACTTTTTGCTGTATCTTTTTGTTGGCCTTAGGACTCTGAGCACTTTAGCACTGCTAATCAGTGCTTAAGTGCATGTGCTTCTCCCCTAAACGTGTTGACATTGGTGTATACCTGATTGGCATATTTAGTCTACCTGTAATGCCCTTGTAAAGTGGTATACCATGCACCCAGGGCCTAAAATCTAAATGCTACTTGTGGGCCTGCAGCACTGGTTGTGCCACCCACACAAGTAGCATTTCAAACCTGTCTCAGGCCTGCCATTGCAGGCCCTGTGTGTGCTGTTCACTACCACTTCTACTTGGCAGTTAAAACCTCTTGCCAAACCTTAAACACCCCTCTTATTACACACAAGTCAGCCCTAAGGTAGGCCTAAAGTGACCTTAAGGGCAGGGTGCTGTGTAACTAAAAGGCAGGACATGTACTTGTAAGTTTTACATGTTGTGGCAGTGACAAACAACGAAATTCATTTTTCACTGCTGTGAGTTCTACTCCTTCCACAGACTAGCATTGGGGATTGCTTAAAACACCTTTTAAGCTGTAATTCCTGATTAGAAAGGAGTAGCTACATCATGTTTAATATCTTTGGAATGGTGGTGATAAATACTCTTTAATGGTAAAGTTGGATTTGACATTACCATTTTAGAAATGCCACTTTTAGAAAAGTGGACATTTTTCTGCTCTAACTTTGCTCCGTGTGCCTGCAGCCTATCTTTAATACACGTCTGGGCTGAGTGCCAGCTACACTTTGCGCATTCCCTCCAGACAGTCACAACACAGGAAGGGCTGGGTGTAACAGGAGGTTCATCTGCATTTGTCTGCATACTGATAGCCTTCCTGGGCAAGAAGGGGAAGAGGTGGCTCACACTTACATCTGAATAGGTTATGTCCTGCCCTCACACAAAGGGCTAATTTACTCCCCACAGATAGTCTGGAGCTAGGGCTGGGTAGAAACGGATCCTTGTGCACTTCAGTGAACTCATTTGAAGTCCCCCCCTACATCAAATGCACTTTTGGGTATAAGTACCAGGGCTCTGGACCTATCATCTCAGTACACTACTGGACCTGGGAAGAACTCTGCTGGAGTAAAGACTGCTGTACAGAAAGCATTGCAACTTTGCTGTAAGTGACTGTTCTGAGGAACTGCTTCTCTGCTTTGCTGAGCTGCCCTGATGATCTCTGCCTTGCTGAGGACAAGGACTGAGCCCTCTCACCTGAACCCAGAGTGACTCCAGGGGCTTCCTAGCTTGCCTCCTGTTTTCTGAAGTCTCAAGAACGCAAACAACTTCCTGCAACCCTGCTAGTGCTGCTGGACTCCGCCATCTGTGAGTCCTGCCCTTGCCTAAGGTGTCCCCTCCAGTCCGGGGCCCCAGAAGTGGGTTCTGCAGCTAATTTCTGCAAAACCGATGCATTGCCTCGACTGCATGAGAATTTCTGCTGCAGTGTGCCTTCGACGCCGATGCAGATGCTACTCTTCGATGAAGAACCCACAGCCTTCGTGGCTTGATGACGACGCAGAGACGGCTCAAAGACGAAGCTTTGCATCAACTTCAATGGAGCTCGACAATGACGCGGGACCCTCTCTGCGCGGTTCGACGACAACGCAATAGACTCTTGACATCGACATCCAAGGTATTTTTTCAGCGGGACCTGTCTGGGTCCTGTAGCCGGCCTGCCCTCCATCGCGGTCGGCCCGGACTTTGACTTTGTACTGGTCCCTCATGACCTCAAGTAACCTTTTGACCGTTAGTGACGTCTAAGCACTATATTCGGTTTAATTTTTAAAAATTCATATCTCGACATACTTATTAGATTTTTGTCATTTTGGTATTGTTTTACTCAAATAAATATTCTCTATTGTTCTAAACCCGTGTGATGTCTCTTTGTGGTGTTTTCTTTGAGTTACTGTAATTTAAGTGTTGCGGAAATACTTTACACATTGCCTCTTAAGTTAAGCCTGACTGCTCTGTGCCAAGCTACCAGAGGGTGAGCACAGGTTAATTTAGGGTGTATATCTGACTTACCCTGACTAGACTGGTGGTCCCTACTTGGACAGGGTGCAAACCTCTGCCAGTTAGAGGCCCCATTTCTAACATTGATGATCAGCGATGAGGAGAGGACTTGTGTATGTGTGATATCTTATAGTAATTCAGTGTTCACTACAACTCCACACCTAAGACCAATTCAAATCTATTCCTCCACATTGGCAACATTTTTTTTCTGTCTCATGCTAATTGGCATATTTTAATTTTCAGTTCTTCCTGATTGGCCTTTTTGATTTTTCTGCTAAATTATGTCTCTCTCTGGAGAAGCCACACCTGTAGCAATTGAGTTTGAGCTGGCCAGGTTAGAATGCCACACTGTGCAGCAGCTGAATGATTTCTTCAATGACTTTCAAGTTTCTACAAGGGGCTTCACCAGGAAGGTGCAGCTACAGAAATCTTTGATGGCCTAGGCAGAGACCAAGGAGGAAGGGGATAACTTCCCAGAGGAGGAGGAGGAGAAGATCCCTGAGGAAGAGGATGGCCTGAATCTAGAGTCTGAAGTGGCTCTGGAACTGACTGTGGATGGGGCCCACAACTTGCCAGGAGCAGTGGTGGTTACCAGAGAAAGGAGTATTGTCTCCTCAAAGAGCCTGTCACCAGAGGAGCTGGCAGAAAGGAGGGCAGAAAAAATATTAAAATTGGAACTTGCCAAGTTGGCGCAGGCTTGCGAAGAAAGGAGGCAGGCCAGGGAGGAGAAGAAAATTGCCATGATCACAGTCGAGAGAGAGCTGGACATTAGAGCCCTACAAGTGGGTTCCAGGAACAACAGTTATCTTCAAGTGAGTCCAGGTTCCATATCCCCAAAGATATGGTGCCCAGCTACATTGTGAGGAGTTACTTGGATAAATGGCTGACTTTAAAAGTGCAGGGTCCCAGAGGAGTTCTGTGTGTGGGTGGGGGGTAGTCTTTGGCAGCACATGCCCACAATGGGGAGGGATACACTCCTTACAGTAGAGGTGGGGATCCAGAACAAATACATTGCCATGAAGGCCATTTTAGTCAGGAAGTTTGGTTTCACACCTGAGAAGTACAGGCAACAGTTCTTGACTGTCACAAACTCCCTACACAGACATGGGTGGATTTCCTGGACTACACTGGTAAGGCAGCAAGGTTGATGATTTTGAAGGGTTGTACAACCTATGTTTGAAGGATCACATTGTTGAGAATTGTTTTCCAGAGCTGTGCCAGCTCCTGGTGGATAGCAAGATGGTTGATTCCAGGTAGCTTGCTGAGGAACCGGACATCCGGGTCAGCACCAGAGTGTCCAAGAAGGTATCTGGGGGGACTTCAAAAAGGGGTGGCCAGGGTTCCCAACAGGAGAAAGGGGGTAGATAAAAGGAATAAGTTCTCTAAAGGCCCCCAAAATGACTCACAGGGGAAAGGGTCTGGTTCTCATTCTCAATCTGCCCACCAGAAACAAACTACCCTGACAAAAGTTAGCAGCCCAAAACTCCAAAGTGCTATTAGTGCAGTGAGTATGGACACTATAAAGCGGACCCCAAGTGTCCAAAAAGAGCACACCCTCCCATAGTGCTGTGGGAGGAGTTTGTCCCAGTTAATGGGGGGGGGGAGTATAGTGAAGTTACCCTAGCATCCTTGGGTGACAGCGAGATAGTTTCTAAGATCCATGTGCCATCAATTACTACAAAGTATAGGCAATGGGTCATCATCAATGGGCAAAGCGTTGAGGCTCTGAGGGACACAGGTGCCAGCATGACTATGGTAAGGAGTCAGCTGGTGTCCCCAGAGCAAGTGATTCCCAATGCATTCCACCAAGTTGTGGTGGCTGACAACAGGGGTAGTACTATCCTGTGGCCCTGGTTCCATTTGAGGGGGGGGTTTATAGGTCTTCTGAAATCTGCTGTGAGCCCTGCCATGCCTGTGGACTGTTTGTTGGATAATGACCATGAGCACACTGTCTGGAAAGAAGTGGAGCTGAAGGCTCATGTTGAGATGAGTGGATCTGTGCCACGACAAGATCCATGGCTGCCCTGGAGGGAATTCAAAAAGGGCTGGAGCCTGTAATAATGGCCCAGCCAGCTGCTAAATAGAGGAAAGGCAAATAAAGGAAAAGGGCATGGAAACCAGCCCCTGGATGTACCCCCAGTGAGATGGATGGGGCACCTGTGGTGGCTGCCCTGGAGTCCATTGAAGAGGACATTGCTCCCTTTGGTGACCTGCCTACTCCTGCTGATTGGCATGTAGAAGGATAACCACAAGGGAGGAGTTCTGTAGGGCACAGAGAGGGAGTGCCCGACCCTTGAAGAGCATGAGGTGCCAGGCCGAAGCCTAAGCAACAGGTGATGTCTCTGGGAGCTATCACATTTACTGGGATGACAACCTCCTTTACAGTGAGCCTAAGGCTCTTGTGCATGGAACATCAAGGGCTCTGGTGGTCCCCTGATGCTACAGGGCCTTCCTACTGGAGCTGCCTCATGAAATACCCCTGGCAGGACGCTTGGGTCAAGACAAGAACTTTGCAAGCCTTGCCCCACATTTCTATTAGCCCAAGATCAGGACATCCTCAGATACATTCTGTAGAACCTGTGTGACCTGCCAGGCTAGTAGGAAGACAAGGAAAAAGCTAAAAGCTCCCCTGGAACCACTATCCATCATTAGCACCCCCTTTGAAAGGGCAGGTATCGACATTGTTGTGCCTATGGATCCCCAGATTGCTTCAGGCAACAGGTTCATCCTGGTTCTGGTGGATCATGCAACCTGGTACCCAGAGGCCATCCCCCTGAGGACCACCACTGCACCTGCGGTGGCAAAGGCCCTGATGGGATTTTTACATGAGTGGGTTTCCCCCAATGAGGTTGTGTTTGACAGGGGCACAAACTTCATGTCTTCATATATGCAGTCAATGTGAAAATAGTGTGGGGTTACTGACAAGTTCTCCACACCTTACCACCTCTAGACAAATGGGCTTGTTGAAAGATTCAACAAGACTCTAAAAGGCGTTATCAGAAGTCTGCCTGAGGGCCTGAGGAAAAAGTGAGATATTCTCTTGCCCTGCTTGTTGTTTTCCTCTAGGGAGGTATCACAGAAGGGAGCGGGCTTTAGCCTCTTTGAGCTTCTGTACGGTCACCCTGTCGGAGGACCTCTCAGTTTGGTAAAGAAAGGGTGGGAGCAAACTCCCAGGAAGTTCCCCAGGATGTAGAGAGCTATATGCTGGCCTTTCGCATCCAAATGACTAAGTTGTGGAGGCAAGCTTCTGACAACTTAGAAGCCAGTCAAGCTGTAATGAAGGAGTGGTTGACTAAAAGTCTTCCACTGTGGAATTACAGCCTGGGCAGAAAGTATGGGTCATGGACAGTAGCGGCCCGTGGAGGGAGTTCCGTGGGGCGGTGAGGCAGGGCGGGGGAGTGGCAGGGTGTGGGGTAGTAAACACTGGAATATGGATGACCGGAGGTAAGTAAACAATTAAATAAATAAAACGAATTTCGTTGCGCACGCTGCATCACTTATTTATTTAATTGTTTACTTACCTCCGGACATCCATATTCCGGTGTTTACTACCCCCCACCCTGCCCCTCCCCCGCCCCGCCTCACCGCCCCACGGAACTCCCTCCATGGGCCGCTACTGGTCATGGAGTCTGTGGAGCCCAGTGCCCTTCAGGACAGCTGGATTGGGTCTTATGATGTAATTGAGAAGAAATGTAAGGTCATTTACTTGGTGAACATTAAGACTACCAGGCAATCCCACAGGGTGCTTCACATCAATCACCTCAAACCACACTTTGAGAGGTCTGAGTTCACCATGCTGTTGTTGACAGATGGAGCAGAGGAAGGGGAGAGTGAACCTCTCCCTGACCTCTTGGTCTCCAAGGAGAAGGATGGTGGCCTTTCTCCCACTCTGACTCCTGAACAGCAGAGGGACTTTCGCCAAGTGTTCGAACAGTACTCCTCTCTCTTCTCCCTTACTCCTGGGATTACCCACCTGTGTACCCATGATGTGGGCACAGGGGACAACCTCAGTGTCAAGAATACATGTTACAGGTTGTTGGATAACGTGAGGGCCAGCATCAAGGGTAAAGTCTCTAAGATGCTGGAGTTGGGAGTTATAGAACCCTCCAGTAGCCACTGGTCCAGTCCTGTGGTTCTGGTACCAAAAGCTGTCCCACCAGGCACCACACCTGAACTGATGTTCTGTGTGGATTACAGAGGGCTAAATTCTGTAACCTAGACTGATGCTCATCCTATCCCTAGGTTAGGGGCTGCCCAGTACTTAAGTACTTTTGACCTTACATCAGGGTACTGGCAGATCACCCTGACAGAGGAAGCAAAGTAAAGGTCGGCATTCTCCACTCCAGAGGGCCACTGTCAGTTTAGGGTGATGCCTTTTTGACTAAAGAACACCCCTGCCACCTTCCAGAGGCTGGTGAACCTGGTGTGCAGACAAAATATTGAGTTGGAAATGTCGCACTACAGCAATATCGAATTCTAAATATCGAAATTTCGACAGCAAGAATATCATG
>CAWUFW010027148.1:0-28650 GCA_963921515.1 Calotriton arnoldi | reverse complement strand
TTGTGAATAGCTAAATGAGTGTCTATATGAGTTATTGAATGCTTGTCTGAGTATCTGTATGGGTGCCTGAGTGTTTGTGTGGGAGGGGTGTGTGCAACTCTGTGCATAGATGTGTGAGTGGGTGATTCACTGGGTGGATGGTTTCAAGAGTGCATCTGTGATAGACTGTATGGGTGGGTAAGTGTGTGTAAGAGTGTGTTAGTGAGTGAATGTATGTCCCAGTGGTACATGTGTGAGTAACTACATATGTGAAAGGCAGTATATATGTGTGTTGGAGTATATAAATAGCTATAAGCAAGAGTGAGTGATTGTGATAGTGGCTGTATGGATGAGTGTGTGCTTGTATCAGTGATTGTATAAGAGCGTAACAATGTGCTACTATTTGTATGAGTAAGTGAGCTGGTGTGTGTATAACTGTATAGGTGAGTAAATGGCAGTGTGTTTAATTATTTGCATGACTGACTAGGTGTGTGAGTATCTCTATGGATGAGTGGCGTTGTTTGAGTGTCTATATAGGAGTAAGAGTGCATATGATAGTCCTGTACTGAGTGACCGTAAGTATGAGTGACTGTACGGGTGAGTGAGTGGATGTGTGTGTGTAGACCTAAGAATCAGTGAGTGGGTATGTAGTTATTGGTGTTGGAGTGTCTATGGTTTTGCGAATGGCAGTCTGTAATTTAGAGTGGGTGTATCAAAGGTTATATTAGGGTGTGAGGAGGTGCATCAGATTATCACGTGGATGATGTCATCAGTGATGTCATTTGAGATGTCATCAGTGATGTCATCAGTGATGTCACTGACCATGTCATGAGTGATGTAATATGTGACGTCATCAGCAGTGCATTGCGGGGCGCGAGTTATAGTTAGCTGAACTAACTATAACGGGGAATTTCACGGGTTTTGTACGAGTGCAATGTCCAAGTAACTATAACTGTCCCTAAAACCTATGGTTTTTTTCAGTGAATTTCAAAGGTTTTTAAATGCTAATTTGTAACTATAACGTGTCTGAAACCTATGGTTTTTTCAGTGAATTTCAAAGGTTTTTAAATGCTAATTTGTAACTATAACGTGTCTGAAACCTATGGTTTTTTCAGTGAATTTCAAAGGTTTTTTAAATGCTAATTTCTAACTATAACGTGCCTGAAACCTACGGTTTTTTCAGTGAATTTCAAAGGTTTTGTAAATGACAATTTTTAAATGTATTAATTGTTATATTAATTTTTTTCATACTGATTTACTACATTTTTAGAAACAATTTTTTTTACATATTTTATTTTTTAAATTACATTGTAATTACATTATACATTACATTACAAAAATACTTTCTCAGAATGAATTACTTTAGTTTAAATACTTTGCAGATAGGCAATAGACTTTTAAGTACAGTAGTTACAGTTGTTGCAATGGGCAACACATTTTCAAACACAATGCAACATTCAGCTCAATGTGAATTTCTAGTTAAATGCAATTAGTTACTTTATGGATTACTTTTGTAACCACAGGACTGGATCCTAGATTCAGTCCTGGTACATCTCCTGTAAACAGTTGAGTAAAAGCGTTTTGGTTACAGTCGTGATTTTTAAGGAATTTTATTGTATTTTAAAAGTTGACACTTAGAAACTTTTTCTCATAGAATCACCAATGTTATCCTATGGAAGGAAATTCACTTAGCAGGTAAAAACTGTTATCGTTACTTTTTCTTACTCAGTGTTGGATCCTGGATCCAGCACTGGTGCATCTCCTGTAAACAGTTGAAAAAATGCGTTTAAGTCATACAGGCGATTTTTAAGGAATATTTGTAGTTTGTGAAAATCAACACTTTGAAACTTTTTGCTGAAAACCAGTCAATCTTAGCCTATGAAGGAAATTCAAGTTACCGGTAAGTACGGTTAAAATTACTTTTGAGGATCAGTACTGGGCTGAAAGATGCAGCACTGAGGTCTCTCCTGATAACAGGTGAGTAAATCGGAATTCGTATTTCGGCTGATTTTAGAGGAATATTTTAAAGTTCCAAAACTCCACACTTAGAAGAATTTCCAAGTGAAACCAGTCAATGTTAGCCTATGGAAGGAAATTCAAGTTACTGGTAAGTACGGTTAAAATTACTTTTCAGGACCAGTACTGGGCTGAAAGATGCAGCACTGAGGTCTCTCCTGATAACAGGTGAGTAAATCAGAATTCGGATTTCGGCTGATTTTAGAGGAATATTTGTATGTTTCAAAAATCAAAACTTAGAAACTTTTTCAGCAAAAAGCAGGCAATGATATCCTATGGAAGGAAATTCAAGTTACTGGTAAGTACGGTTAAAATTACTTTTGAGGATCAGTACTGGGCTGAAAGATGCAGCACTGAGGTCTCTCCTGATAACAGGTGAGTAAATCGGAATTCGTATTTCGGCTGATTTTAGAGGAATATTTTAAAGTTCCAAAACTCCACACTTAGAAGAATTTCCAAGTGAAACCAGTCAATGTTAGCCTATGAAGGAAATTCAAGTTACCGGTAAGTACGGTTAAAATTACTTTTCAGGATCAGTACTGAGCTGAAAGATGCAGCACTGAGGTCTCTCCTGATAACAGGTGAGTAAATCGGAATTCGTATGTCGGCTGATTTTAGAGGAATATTTTAAAGTTCCAAAACTCCACACTTAGAAGAATTTCCAAGTGAAACCAGTCAATGTTAGCCTATGAAGGAAATTCAAGTTACCGGTAAGTACGGTTAAAATTACTTTTCAGGACCAGTACTGGGCTGAAAGATGCAGCACTGAGGTCTCTCCTGATAACAGGTGAGTAAATCGGAATTCGTATTTCGGCTGATTTTAGAGGAATATTTTAAAGTTCCAAAACTCCACACTTAGAAGAATTTCCAAGTGAAACCAGTCAATGTTAGCCTATGGAAGGAAATTCAAGTTACTGGTAAGTACGGTTAAAATTACTTTTCAGGACCAGTACTGGGCTGAAAGATACAGCACTGAGGTCTCTCCTTATAACAGGTGAGTAAATCGGAATTCGTATTTCGGCTGATTTTAGAGGAATATTTGTATGTTTCAAAAATCAACACTTAGAAACTTTTTCAGCAAAAAGCAGGCAATGATATCCTATGGAAGGAAATTCAAGTTACTGGTAAGTACGGTTAAAATTACTTTTGAGGATCAGTACTGGGCTGAAAGATGCAGCACTGAGGTCTCTCCTGATAACAGGTGAGTAAATCGGAATTCGTATTTCGGCTGATTTTAGAGGAATATTTTAAAGTTCCAAAACTCCACACTTAGAAGAATTTCCAAGTGAAACCAGTCAATGTTAGCCTATGAAGGAAATTCAAGTTACCGGTAAGTACGGCTAAAATTACTTTTCAGGACCAGTACTGGGCTGAAAGATGCAGCACTGAGGTCTCTCCTGATAACAGGTGAGTAAATCGGAATTCGTATTTCGGCTGATTTTAGAGGAATATTTTAAAGTTCCAAAACTCCACACTTAGAAGAATTTCCAAGTGAAACCAGTCAATGTTAGCCTATGAAGGAAATTCAAGTTACCGGTAAGTACGGCTAAAATTACTTTTCAGGACCAGTACTGGGCTGAAAGATGCAGCACTGAGGTCTCTCCTGATAACAGGTGAGTAAATCGGAATTCGTATTTCGGCTGATTTTAGAGGAATATTTTAAAGTTCCAAAACTCCACACTTAGAAGAATTTCCAAGTGAAACCAGTCAATGTTAGCCTATGAAGGAAATTCAAGTTACCGGTAAGTACGGCTAAAATTACTTTTCAGGACCAGTACTGGGCTGAAAGATGCAGCACTGAGGTCTCTCCTGATAACAGGTGAGTAAATCGGAATTCGTATTTCGGCTGATTTTAGAGGAATATTTTAAAGTTCCAAAACTCCACACTTAGAAGAATTTCCAAGTGAAACCAGTCAATGTTAGCCTATGGAAGGAAATTCAAGTTACTGGTAAGTACGGTTAAAATTACTTTTCAGGACCAGTACTGGGCTGAAAGATACAGCACTGAGGTCTCTCCTTATAACAGGTGAGTAAATCGGAATTCGTATTTCGGCTGATTTTAGAGGAATATTTGTATGTTTCAAAAATCAACACTTAGAAACTTTTTCAGCAAAAAGCAGGCAATGATATCCTATGGAAGGAAATTCAAGTTACTGGTAAGTACGGTTAAAATTACTTTTGAGGATCAGTACTGGGCTGAAAGATGCAGCACTGAGGTCTCTCCTGATAACAGGTGAGTAAATCGGAATTCGTATTTCGGCTGATTTTAGAGGAATATTTTAAAGTTCCAAAACTCCACACTTAGAAGAATTTCCAAGTGAAACCAGTCAATGTTAGCCTATGAAGGAAATTCAAGTTACCGGTAAGTACGGCTAAAATTACTTTTCAGGACCAGTACTGGGCTGAAAGATGCAGCACTGAGGTCTCTCCTGATAACAGGTGAGTAAATCGGAATTCGTATTTCGGCTGATTTTAGAGGAATATTTTAAAGTTCCAAAACTCCACACTTAGAAGAATTTCCAAGTGAAACCAGTCAATGTTAGCCTATGGAAGGAAATTCAAGTTACTGGTAAGTATGGTTAGAATTACTTTTCAGGACCAGTACTGGGCTGAAAGATACAGCACTGAGGTCTCTCCTGATAACAGGTGAGTAAATCGGAATTCGTATTTCGGCTGATTTTAGAGGAATATTTGCACAATGGTGAAGGGAGGGGCGGGGCCTGAGGTTACATCTGTGCAAACGCGCCCCGTGGCGCGTTTTAAGTTGAGGATTAAGTCCCTTGAATCCTGAGGTCCCTAGGGGCCAACTAGCCCACCAGGAACCTCCAATATGCGCCAGGGCTGCGTTGCAGAGACGTGTAGAGAGGCCACACCCCTTTTACACCTCTCTGCAACGCAGCTCTGTGGCGCTTTCTGGATGTACCTGTTGGGCTAGTTGGCCTCCAGGGACCCTCAGGATTGAAGGGATTTAATTCCCATCTTAAAACGAGCCACGGGGCCTGTTTGCACACATGTCACCTGAAGCCCCACCCCTCCCTTCACCACTGTGCAAACGCGCCCCGTGGCGCGTTTTAAGTTGGGGATTAAGTCCCTTGAATCCTGAGGGTCTCCGGAGTCCAACTAGCCCACCATATACCTCCAAAAGCGCCACAGAGCTGCGTTGCAGAGAGGTGTAAAAGGGTGTGGCCTTCTACACGTCTCTGCAACGCAGCCCCTGGCGCATATTGAGGTTCCTGGTGGGCTAGTTGGCCCCCAGGGACCCCAGTATTCAAGGGGAATTCGTTCCCCTCTGCAAACGCGCCAGGGGCGCGTTTGCAGAGTGGTGAAGGAAGGGGCGGGGCCTGCGGGCCCGATCGTTTTTTTTTGTCCCCTGAAGGGGGCTGTGTAGCCCCCCTTCCTTTTTCTCTTTTGGGCCCTGGGACCCCATCCCCCAGGGCCTTATACCCCTTTTTAAATTGCAAAAAAAAAAAAACGGGAAGGGGGCCACGTGGACCCCCTTCCCTGGGCCTGTATTGGCCCCGGGGACCCCATCCCCCGGGGCATGGCCTCTATATTTATTATTTTGAGGGGGCAGCGTGGCCCCCTCCTCTGGCCATTTTAAGGCCCCGGGGACCCCATCCCCCGGGGCCAGCCTTTCCATTTTTTTTTAAACATTTTTTTCTCTTTTTTGGAGAGGGGGCCGCGTGGCCCCCTCCCGAGCCACTACTTGCCCCGGGGACCCCATCCCCCGGGCTGGCCCTCTCCGTTGGGGACTGTGGGGGTCCCCAATCCCCCACAGTCCCGCCTCGGCTCCCCACGTCCCTTGGGAGCCGGCATTGCTGTTCCACATGGGGAGCAGCTGACATGCTGCTCCCCATGTGGAAAAGCAATCGCTTTGGATATTGGAAGAAGAGCAGGTTTCCTGCTCTCTCTTCCAATATCCAAAGCAGCTTAGCTATGGCAGGACGGGAGCCGCGAGGCTCCCGTCCTGCCATAGCAAACTACAGTGTCCCGGGGTAGGCACCCCGGGACACTGCAGGAGCCAGCCCTGGGGGTGGTGGTCCCCAGGGCCATCAAGGGCTCCAGGAGGGGGCCGCGCGGCCCCCTCCCATTCAGTACACAGCCCCGGGAGGTGGTGGTCCCCGGGGCTCTGGGGTCCGTAACGGACCCCCATATTAAAATGTTTAGTTCCCGGGTAGGTGGCGGTCCCGGGGCGTGTGGGGGCTGGAGCCCCCCACACTGGTTTTATTTTTAATTAAAAAAGCCCCGGGGAGGTGGTGGTCCCCGGGGCTGCGGGAGGGCTCAGAGCCCTCCCGCACCATTTTTAAAAAGCCCCGGGGGTGGCGGTCCCCGGGGCTTAGGGGCCCCTTGAGGCCCCCACACATTAAATTATCCCCCCACCATGCCCCGGGACTTGGGCCACCCGGGGCCAGTGCTATCGAAGCGCGGAGACCGCGCTCGATTTTTTTCGGCAGTATTCGCGCACCCTGAGCGCATCCTGCCGATTTTTTTTAAATGCTTTTTTGCCCAGGGGGTCCTTGTGGGACCCCTGAGCAGGCCTAGGGGTTTAGGGTGTTTCTACCCTGCCCCCTTTGTGCGTTTATGCACTTGTTTCTTTTTTTTCTCGGCGGGATACGCGCACCCTAAGCGCATCCCGCCGATTTAAAAATAATAATAATCTTTTTTCTGCCCAGGGGTCCTTGTGGGACCCCTGAGCAGACCTAGGGGTCAGGGTGTTTCTACCCTGCCCCCTTTGCGCTTTGCGCACTTGTTTCTGTCCCTCGGTTCTACCGAGGGACTAAAATGGCTGCCAACACTTCTTGATTTGGAGTGTTGACAGCCAGTTAGCATGCAGCTCGTGATCGGGAGGGTACGCGGATCCGACGCGCCCATAGATATATATGTGATTTTAATTGTGAATTTCTCAGGAACTTCTGAACGAATTTACACCATTTTAGCAAAAGGCACCAGTCTGAACCAAGGGCTACCTCTTTGCCAAATTTGGGGTAATTCCGTTCAGCAGTTCGGGCTGTAGCTGCGACTAAAGGTTCCTATGGAAAAATGAATGGGAAAACGCGTTTTGGGACCCCCTTTTTCTCGGCCCCCGCTGACGTATCACCCGAGACTTTCAGGGTAGGAGCGGACCGGAGCGCCCCAACAAGTTGGAAGCTTTCGCGAAGATTCGTCAACCGGCGCCAACGTTATTGCAAATAGAATGTCGCGGATTTCCTATGGATAATAGGTTGTAACTATAACTATCTACTGGCGACCGCCAGTAGATAATATATATATGTACATACATATATATATATGACAACACCTTCATTCCACTTCGGACAGAAGAGAAGGACGCAGCGGGGCTTCACAGGACGTTTATTGAAGAATTCGGCATGACCGGTTTCGGCAATCAGCCTTTCTCAAATGCCTCAGTCCGTCTCAGAGTGTCCTAGTAAATGTTTATAGAGCTCCTCCCACCGCAATAGTGAAGGGCCCAGCTGCAGCTCGTAATCGTGCCAACACGCCAGTAGTTCTACCACGAACCACTGGTACCGTCATGCACTCTGCTGGAATACCTCGAGCTGCAGTAGGAAAATCCGGCGGATTTGCTGGGGATAAGCGTCCTTGTGTCCCCTACTTCCAGCCTCCTCACACAGAAGCACCAAGCCTGGAGACACATTTGCAATGAAAAGTGCCTCTCCACACAGTGTTGGACCGCACCATGGCAGCAGATACTCAGTTACCTCAGGTAAGTAGGCGGGTCGCGAAATTCCGATCCCTCGGACATATACAGTTTCCAAATGCCAGTGTAATCGCGACCACTTGATGGAAGGGTCCCTTTAGCGCACCACAGGCTGTACGCAAAACATGACAACACCTTCGTTCCACTTCGGACAGAAGAAAAGGACACAGCGGGGCTTCACAGGACGTTTATTGAAGAATTCGGCATGACCGGTTTCGGCAATCAGCCTTTCTCAAATGCCTCAGTCCGTCTCAGAGTGTCCTAGTAAATGTTTATAGAGCTCCTCCCACCGCAATAGTGAAGGGTACCTGGTGCAGCTCGTAATCGTGCCGACGCGTCAGTAGTCTCTACCACGAACCACTGGTACCGTCATGCACTCTGCTGGAATACCTCGAGCTGCAGTAGGAAAATCCGGCGGATTTGCTCGGGATAAGCGGCCTTGTGTCCCCTACTTCCAGCCTCCTCACACAGAAGCACCAAGCCTGGAGACACATTTGCAATGAAAAGTGCCGCTCCACACAGTGTTGGACCGCACCATGGCAGCAGATACTCAGTTACCTCAGGTAAGTAGGCGGGTCACGAAATTCCGATCCCTCGGACACATACAGTTTCCAAATGCCAGTGTAATCGCGGCCACTTGATGGAAGGGTCCTTTTAGCGCACCACAGGCTGTACGCAAGACATGACAACACCTTCGTTCCACTTCGGACAGAAGAAAAGGACACAGCGGGGCTTCACAGGACGTTTATTGAAGAATTCGGCATGACCGGTTTCGGCAATCAGCCTTTCTCAAATGCCTCAGTCCATCTCAGAGTGTCCTAGTAAATGTTTATAGAGCTCCTCCCACCACAATAGTGAAGGGCCCTGCTGCAGCTCGTAATCGTGCCGATGTGTCAGTAGTTCTACCACGAACCACTGGTACCGTCTTGCACTCGGCTGGAATACCTCGAGCTGCAGTAGGAAAATCCAGCGGATTTGCTGGGGATAAGCTTCCTTGTGTCCCCTACTTCCAGCCTCCTCACACAGAAGCACCAAGCCTGGAGACACATTGGCAATGAAAAGTGCCTCTCCACACAGTGTTGGACCGCACCATGGCAGCAGATACTCAGTTACCTCAGGTAAGTAGGCGGGTCGCGAAATTCCGATCCCTCGGACACATACAGTTTCCAAATGCCATTGTAATTGCGACCACTTGATGGAAGCGTCCTTTTAGTGCACCGCAGGCTGTACGCAAAACATGACAACACCTTTGTTCCACTTCGGACAGAAGAAAAGGACACAGCGGGGCTTCACAGGACGTTCATTGAAGAATTCGGCATGACCGGTTTCGGCAATCAGCCTTTCTCAAATGCTTCAGTCCGTCTCAGAGTGTCCTAGTAAATGTTTATAGAGCTCCTCCCACCGCAATAGTGAAGGGCCCAGCTGCAGCTCGTAATCGTGCCGACGCGTCCGTGGTTCTACCACGAACCACTGGTACCGCCATGCACTCTGCTGGAATACCTCGAGCTGCAGTCTGAAAATCCGGCGGATTTGCTGGGGACAAGCGTCCTTGTGTCCCCTACTTCCAGCCTCCTCACACAGAAGCACCAAGCCTGGAGACACATTTGCAATGAAAAGTGCCTCTCCACACAGTGTTGGACCGCACCATGGCAGCAGATACTCAGATACCTCAGGTAAGTAGGCGGGTCACGAAATTCCGATCCTCGGACCCATACAGTTTCCGAATGCCAGTGTAATCGCGACCACTTGATGGAAGGGTCCCTTTTAACGCACCACAGGCTGTACACAAAACATGACAACACCTTCGTTCCACTTCGGACAGAAGAAAAGGACACAGCGGGGCTTCACAGGATGTTTATTGAAGAATTCGGCATGACCGGTTTCGGCAATCAGCCTTTCTCAAATGCCTCAGTCCATCTCAGAGTGTCCTAGTAAATGTTTATAGAGCTCCTCCCACCGCAATAGTGAAGGGCCCAGCTGCAGCTCGTAATCGTGCTGACGCGTCAGTAGTTCTACCACGAACCACTGGGTATATATATATATATATATATATATATATATATATATATATATATATATCACAGGGTTCTTGTAACGTGCGCCTTGTCACCCCGGTCTTTAGGTGCTAGGTCCTAATTTAGTTGGTTGAAGAGCCCTGTCTTGAGCTTCTTTTAATTCTTCAACTGAAGGGCAGGTGCGTAGGTGGAGGTCGTTCCAAACTTGGCAACGAAGAAGGAGAAGGAACGACCTCTGCAGTGGTTCCATCAGATGTGGGGTGTGCGCCAGACGGAGGGAGACGGAGCGGATTTCCTGGTGGGTTGGTGGAACATCAGGCAGTGGTTGATGTAGGAGGGCCCGGAGTTGTGGAGGGCCTTGTAGGCATAGCTTGAAGAGGCACCTTTCCTGTATGGGGAGCCAGTGGAGGGCTCTGAGGTGGGGGAGGGGCTGGTTCTCCTGGGAGGTTTGAGTCTTGCTGTGGTGTTCTGGACGGTCTGGAGGTGGTTGAATAGTTGCATGGTGGTTCCAGTATAGACTGCATTGCCATAGTCGAGGCATCTGGAGATGAAGGGCTTGGGTGACTGTTTTCCAGGTGAAGATAGTGATCCATCGGGAAATCTTGCAGAGCATGTGAAGGTGTGGAAGCAGGAGGAGGAGACAGCATTGACGTGGTTCTTCATGGTTAAATGGCTGTCCAGAATGTTTCTGAGGTAGCGTGTGAGGTTGGAGGGAGTCAGCGCAGGCCGAGTGTGAGAGGCCACAAGAAGTCGTCCCAAGGGACTGAGTTGTTTTGGAAGATGATTACCTCCATTTTCTCTGGAGTTGAGCTTCAGGCAGTTGGCCTTCATCCAGTTGGCAACGTAGGACAAGATGTTCTGGAAGTTGGCTCTGGTGGTGCCCTTGTCTTCTGAGAGAGAGAGGATGAGATGTGTGTTGTCACAGTGAGAGATGATGTTGAGTCCGTGGGTTTGGGTAATGTCTGCTAGAGGCATCATGTAGCTGTTGAAGAAGGTGGGGTTAAAGAAGGAGCCCTTGGGGATGCTGCAGACGATGTTTTTGGGTTCAGAGGAAAAAGGTGGTAGGTGGATCCTATGCATTTGACCGAGAGGAAGTAGGCGATCCAGTAGAGAACATTGCCTTGGATGCCCAAATGGTGGAGTCTGGTGATGAGGGTGTGATGGGAAACGGTGTAGAAGGCCATGGAGAGGTCAAAGAGGATGAGGGCTGCTGTTTCCCAGTGGTCGAGGAGGTGTCTGATGTCATCTGTGGCTGCGATCAGGGCAGTCTCAATGCTGTGGATGGCCCGGAAGCCTGATTGGGTGGCGTCAAGAAGGTTGTTCTCTTTGAGGAACTCTGTGAGCTGGCTGTTGATGGCTTTCTCCAGGACCTTGGCTGGGAAGGGGAGTAGCGAAATGGGCCGATAGTTCTTGAGTATGCTGGGGTCGGCGGAGGGTTTTTTCAGAAGAGGGTTGACCTCTGTGTGCTGCCATATGGCCGGTACGGTGGCTATCATGATGGACGCATTGACGATCTCAGTGAGGTTGTTGCTGATTTCTTCTCTCCTAGATTGTAGATGGGGTGCAGATAGGGGCCATGGGTTCACCGGAGTGGATTAAGTTCATGATGATGGTAGTGTCTTGGATCAAGAGCTGCTCCCAGTCAAAAAGTCGTGGGTGTAGGAGGCATTGGTAGGAGCGCAGAGATGTTTAAAGTCGGTGGGTTGGGGGTCGAAGTTGCTATAGATGTCTGGGATCATCTGGTGTAAGTAGTCCGCTAGGGTGTCACAGAGGGCTTGGGATTGAATGTTTTCAGTGGCAGCTGGGCAGAAGAACTCTCTGACTATGGTGAAGATCTCTTTGGCATGGTTTGCACTTGCCTTGATACAGTTGGTGAGGGTGTTCTTTTGGTCTCCCTGAGGTAGTCGTGGTACTTGTTGAGGGCGGATCTGAACGAGCTGAGATCTGAGGGGTTCTTGCTGGTGTGCTAACATCTCTCTGGTTTCTTGCAGTCATGTTTGAGGGTCTGTTAATCGGAGGTGAACCAGCTGGCATACTTTGTGGGCCTGTTGCAAGGGGTGTCCTTCATGGGGCGATGGTGTCTGCGGTGGAGGAGATCCAGTTCGAGAAGTTCTGGACTTTGAGGTCGAGGTTGTCAGAGGGGTCGAACCTGGTTGTTTTGAGGGTGGAGGTCCAGAGGGGTTCTGTGACTCTGTTCCGCTTTGGTGAGGTCAGGTGAGTACCCTGGTGGGGGTTCTGGGCAGCTGGTGAGTATGAAGTGGACAATGCTGTGGTTTGTCTGGGTAAGTTAGGTGGTGTGTGAGAACTTGATTCTGTTACTGGAGGAAAAGATAGGGTCCAGAGTGCATCCTGCGATGTGCGTGTGGGTGGAGACCAGTTTTGAGAGGCCAATGTGGTGCATGTTCTCCAGGAGGGTGGCAGAGTTGGTGTCTTCGGGGTCTTCCAGGTGGAAGTTCAGGTCTCCTAGGAAAATGCAGTGTTTGGAGTCGATTGCCAGGGGGTGATGAAATTGGGGATGTTGTTGAAGAAGCTTGGGCAGGGTTCTGTATGCGCGGTTCCTCTGATGGTGGTTTTTGCAGCAAGTTTGATCTGAAAGTATAGGTGTTCCATGGTTGGTGTGCTGTCACCTTCTGAGGTGGTATGTTGGAGGGTATCTTTGTGGATGATGGCGATGCCTTCTCTGTGTCTGCCAGCATGGTCATGTTGTATCAGCTTGTTGCCAGGGGCATCGGGGTGGCAATGCCAAGCTCTGACACGGGGTGAGCCAGGTTTCTGTGATGAACATCACGTCGGGGTGAGGGTGGTATGATGTCCCAGACTTCAATGGCTTGCTTGCAGAGGGATCGGACGTTGAGTAGCGTGCAGTGAAGCCTAGGGTCGGGCGCCATCTGGTTCAGAGTCGTGGGCGAGATGACGTTGCAGGTGAAGCGGCATTGCTGGCAGGTGAAGGGGTCTTCTGTGGTACTTGGTGATGTGATGCAGCAGTTGATGTCTCTCTTGTGGTTGAGGGACAATAGCTTGTCGGAGGTGTATCGTGGGAGGAGGGAGGGCCAGGGTCCTGGCATTGGGGGCAGTCCAGGTGTGGACAGGTGCAGATGGGCTTGCCTTTGGCGTGCCTTCAGTGCGCCGGTGGAGCAGCCGCAGATTCCATTAAGTAGGTCCTGGGGTGGGAGGCACACTGGGAAGTAGGCACGGAAAAAGAAGGAAAAAATAGCAGGAGAATGAGTGACGTGGGAGCCTCACTAGTAGAAAAAGAAAGGCTGACTAGCGGGGGAAGGGGGTCATAGTAACTAAATGGCAGACTAGAGGGAGGGGGACACCAGGAGTGAGTAAGTGGGTGTATGAGAGGTTGTATAGGTGTGTGAGTGGGTGTATGAGTGTTTCTGTGGATGATGTTATCAGTGATGTCATTTGAGATGTCATCAGTGATGTAACTGACCAAGTTAAGAGTGATGTAATATGTGAGGTCATAAGCAGTGCATTGCCGGGGCATGAGTAATAGTCAGCTCAGATAACTATAACTGCTGAATTTCTTTGGTTTTGTGCGGGTGAAATGTAAGCCTAACTATAAGTCCCTGCAATCTTTGGTTTTTCAGTGAATTTCTAAGGTTTTTAATTTTATTTCCTTACCATAACATCCCTGTAACTTTAGTAGTTTTCAGTGAATTTGTAAGGTTTTTTTAAATGTTAGTTCCTAACTATAATGTCCCTATAAACTTTTTTTTCAGTGAATTTCTATGTTTTTTAGTTATATTTCCTAACTATGTTACCTGACACCTTTGAGAGTGAGTGTGTGTGTGTGTGCATTAGTGTCTTAATGGGTGCATGAGTGAGTGTGTGAGTGTCTCAATTGTTGTGTGAGTGTGTGTGTCTGTGTTTGTGTGGGTGTGGCTGCATAAGTGTCTCACTTGGTGTGTGAGTGGGCGCATGAGAGTCTGAGAGGGTGTGCAAGTGGGGGTGTGAGTCTCTGCATGGGTCTGTGAGTGAGTATTTAAGTTTCTAAATGGGTATGTTACTGAGTGTCTTAGTGGGTCTGCCAGTGGGTGTGTGAGTCATTGAATAGGTCTGTGACTGGGTGTGTAAGTGTGCAAGTAGGTCTCTGAGTGATTATGTAAGTGTCTCAGTGGGTCTGTGAGTGGATGCATGAGTGTCAGCATGGGTCTGCGAGTGGGTATATGAGTTTCTGACTTGGTCTGTGTGTGGGTGTGTTATTGTCTGAGTGGGTGTGTTACTGGGTATGTAGCTGTCTGAGTTGGTGTGTGCGTGGGTGGATGAGTGTCAGAGTGGGCCTGTGAGTGGGTGTATTTTGTATCTGAGTGGGTTTGTGAGAGGGTGTGTCCGTCTCTGAGTGGGTCTGTCACTGGGTCTGTAAGCCTCCAATTTGACCTGTGAGTAGATGTGTGAGTTTATGACTGGGTCTGTTGTTGGGTGCATGAGATTCTGAGTGGGTCTATAACTGGCTAAATGAGTCTCTAAGTGTTGGCTGTGAGAGCGTATATGAGTTTCTGAGTGAGCCTGTGAGTGGGTGCGTGAGTCTCTGAGTGCATCTGTGAATGGGTGCGTGAGTCTCTGGTATGAGGTATGCAGCATACCTCATACCAGAGACTCACGCACCCATTCACAGATGCACTCAGAGACTCACGCACCCACTCACAGGCTCACTCAGAAACTCATATACGCTCTCACAGCCAACACTTAGAGACTCATTTAGCCAGTTATAGACCCACTCAGAATCTCATGCACCCAACAACAGACCCAGTCATAAACTCACACATCTACTCACAGGTCAAATTGGAGGCTTACAGACCCAGTGACAGACCCACTCAGAGACGGACACACCCTCTCACAAACCCACTCAGATACAAAATACACCCACTCACAGGCCCACTCTGACACTCATCCACCCACGCACACACCAACTCAGACAGCTACATACCCAGTAACACACCCACTCAGACAATAACACACCCACACACAGACCAAGTCAGAAACTCATATACCCACTCGCAGACCCATGCTGACACTCATGCATCCACTCACAGACCCACTGAGACACTTACATAATCACTCAGAGACCTACTTGCACACTTACACACCCAGTCACAGACCTATTCAATGACTCACACACCCACTGGCAGACCCACTAAGACACTCAGTAACATACCCATTTAGAAACTTAAATACTCACTCACAGACCCATGCAGAGACTCACACCCCCACTTGCACACCCTCTCAGACTCTCATGCGCCCACTCACACACCAAGTGAGACACTTATGCAGCCACACCCACACAAACACAGACACACACACTCACACAACAATTGAGACACTCACACACTCACTCATGCACCCATTAAGACACTAATGCACACACACACACACTCACTCTCAAAGGTGTCAGGTAACATAGTTAGGAAATATAACTAAAAAACATAGAAATTCACTGAAAAAAAAGTTTATAGGGACATTATAGTTAGGAACTAACATTTAAAAAAACCTTACAAATTCACTGAAAACTACTAAAGTTACAGGGATGTTATGGTAAGGAAATAAAATTAAAAACCTTAGAAATTCACTGAAAAACCAAAGATTGCAGGGACTTATAGTTAGGCTTACATTTCACCCGCACAAAACCAAAGAAATTCAGCAGTTATAGTTATCTGAGCTGACTATTACTCATGCCCCGGCAATGCACTGCTTATGACCTCACATATTACATCACTCTTAACTTGGTCAGTTACATCACTGATGACATCTCAAATGACATCACTGATAACATCATCCACAGAAACACTCATACACCCACTCACACACCTATACAACCTCTCATACACCCACTTACTCACTCCTGGTGTCCCCCTCCCTCTAGTCTGCCATTTAGTTACTATGACCCCCTTCCCCCGCTAGTCAGCCTTTCTTTTTCTACTAGTGAGGCTCCCACGTCACTCATTCTCCTGCTATTTTTTCCTTCTTTTTCCGTGCCTACTTCCCAGTGTGCCTCCCACCCCAGGACCTACTTAATGGAATCTGCGGCTGCTCCACCGGCGCACTGAAGGCACGCCAAAGGCAAGCCCATCTGCACCTGTCCACACCTGGACTGCCCCCAATGCCAGGACCCCTGGCCCTCCCTCCTCCCACGATACACCTCCGACAAGCTATTGTCCCTCAACCACAAGAGAGACATCAACTGCTGCATCACATCACCAAGTACCACAGAAGACCCCTTCACCTGCCAGCAATGCCGCTTCACCTGCAACGTCATCTCGCCCACGACTCTGAACCAGATGGCGCCCGACCCTAGGCTTCACTGCACGCTACTCAACGTCCGATCCCTCTGCAAGCAAGCCATTGAAGTCTGGGACATCATACCACCTCACCCCGACGTGATGTTCATCACAGAAACCTGGCTCACCCCGTGTCAGAGCTTGGCATTGCCACCCCGATGCCCCTGGCAACAAGCTGATACAACATGACCATGCTGGCAGACACAGAGAAGGCATCGCCATCATCCACAAAGATACCCTCCAACATACCACCTCAGAAGGTGACAGCACACCAACCATGGAACACCTATACTTTCAGATCAAACTTGCTGCAAAAACCACCATCAGAGGAACCGCGCATACAGAACCCTGCCCAAGCTTCTTCAACAACATCCCCAATTTCATCACCCCCTGGCAATCGACTCCAAACACTGCATTTTCCTAGGAGACCTGAACTTCCACCTGGAAGACCCCGAAGACACCAACTCTGCCACCCTCCTGGAGAACATGCACCACATTGGCCTCTCAAAACTGGTCTCCACCCACACGCACATCGCAGGATGCACTCTGGACCCTATCTTTTCCTCCAGTAACAGAATCAAGTTCTCACACACCACCTAACTTACCCAGACAAACCACAGCATTGTCCACTTCATACTCACCAGCTGCCCAGAACCCCCACCAGGGTACTCACCTGACCTCACCAAAAGCGGAACAGAGTCACAGAACCCCTCTGGACCTCCACCCTCAAAACAACCAGGTTCGACCCCTCTGACAACCTCGACCTCAAAGTCCAGAACTTCTCGAACTGGATCTCCTCCACCGCAGACACCATCGCCCCCATGAAGGACACCCCTTGCAACAGGCCCACAAAGTATGCCAGCTGGTTCACCTCCGATTAACAGACCCTCAAACATGACTGCAAGAAACCAGAGAGATGTTAGCACACCAGCAAGAACCCCTCAGATCTCAGCTCGTTCAGATCCGCCCTCAACAAGTACCACGACTACCTCAGGGAGACCAAAAAGAACACCCTCACCAACTGTATCAAGGCAAGTGCAAACCATGCCAAAGAGATCTTCACCATAGTCAGAGAGTTCTTCTGCCCAGCTGCCACTGAAAACATTCAATCCCAAGCCCTCTGTGACACCCTAGCGGACTACTTACACCAGATGATCCCAGACATCTATAGCAACTTCGACCCCCAACCCACCGACTTTAAACATCTCTGCGCTCCTACCAATGCCTCCTACACCCACGACTTTTTGACTGGGAGCAGCTCTTGATCCAAGACACTACCATCATCATGAACTTAATCCACTCCGGTGAACCCATGGCCCCTATCTGCACCCCATCTACAATCTAGGAGAGAAGAAATCAGCAACAACCTCACTGAGATCGTCAATGCGTCCATCATGATAGCCACCGTACCGGCCATATGGCAGCACACAGAGGTCAACCCTCTTCTGAAAAAACCCTCCGCCGACCCCAGCATACTCAAGAACTATCGGCCCATTTCGCTACTCCCTTCCCAGCCAAGGTCCTGGAGAAAGCCATCAACAGCCAGCTCACAGAGTTCCTCAAAGAGAACAACCTTCTTGACGCCACCCAATCAGGCTTCCGGGCCATCCACAGCATTGAGACTGCCCTGATCGCAGCCACAGATGACATCAGACACCTCCTCGACCACTGGGAAACAGCAGCCCTCATCCTCTTTGACCTCTCCATGGCCTTCTACACCGTTTCCCATCACACCCTCATCACCAGACTCCACCATTTGGGCATCCAAGGCAATGTTCTCTACTGGATCGCCTACTTCCTCTCGGTCAAATGCATAGGATCCACCTACCACCTTTTTCCTCTGAACCCAAAAACATCGTCTGCAGCATCCCCAAGGGCTCCTTCTTTAACCCCACCTTCTTCAACAGCTACATGATGCCTCTAGCAGACATTACCCAAACCCACGGACTCAACATCATCTCTCACTGTGACAACACACATCTCATCCTCTCTCTCTCAGAAGACAAGGGCACCACCAGAGCCAACTTCCAGAACATCTTGTCCTACGTTGCCAACTGGATGAAGGCCAACTGCCTGAAGCTCAACTCCAGAGAAAATGGAGGTAATCATCTTCCAAAACAACTCAGTCCCTTGGGACGACTTCTTGTGGCCTCTCACACTCGGCCTGCGCTGACTCCCTCCAACCTCACACGCTACCTCAGAAACATTCTGGACAGCCATTTAACCATGAAGAACCACGTCAATGCTGTCTCCTCCTCCTGCTTCCACACCTTCACATGCTCTGCAAGATTTCCCGATGGATCACTATCTTCACCTGGAAAACAGTCACCCAAGCCCTTCATCTCCAGATGCCTCGACTATGGCAATGCAGTCTATACTGGAACCACCATGCAACTATTCAACCACCTCCAGACCGTCCAGAACACCACAGCAAGACTCAAACCTCCCAGGAGAACCAGCCCCTCCCCCACCTCAGAGCCCTCCACTGGCTCCCCATACAGGAAAGGTGCCTCTTCAAGCTATGCCTACAAGGCCCTCCACAACTCCGGGCCCTCCTACATCAACCACTGCCTGATGTTCCACCAACCCACCAGGAAATCCGCTCCGTCTCCCTCCGTCTGGCGCACACCCCACATCTGATGGAACCACTGCAGAGGTCGTTCCTTCTCCTTCTTCGTTGCCAAGTTTGGAACGACCTCCACCTACGCACCTGCCCTTCAGTTGAAGAATTAAAAGAAGCTCAAGACAGGGCTCTTCAACCAACTAAATTAGGACCTAGCACCTAAAGACCGGGGTGACAAGGCGCACGTTACAAGAACCCTGTGATATATATATATATATATATATATATATATATATATATATATATATATACCCAGTGGTTCGTGGTAGAACTACTGACGCGTCAGCACGATTACGAGCTGCAGCTGGGCCCTTCACTATTGCGGTGGGAGGAGCTCTATAAACATTTACTAGGACACTCTGAGATGGACTGAGGCATTTGAGAAAGGCTGATTGCCGAAACCGGTCATGCCGAATTCTTCAATAAACATCCTGTGAAGCCCCGCTGTGTCCTTTTCTTCTGTCCGAAGTGGAACGAAGGTGTTGTCATGTTTTGTGTACAGCCTGTGGTGCGTTAAAAGGGACCCTTCCATCAAGTGGTCGCGATTACACTGGCATTCGGAAACTGTATGGGTCCGAGGATCGGAATTTCGTGACCCGCCTACTTACCTGAGGTATCTGAGTATCTGCTGCCATGGTGCGGTCCAACACTGTGTGGAGAGGCACTTTTCATTGCAAATGTGTCTCCAGGCTTGGTGCTTCTGTGTGAGGAGGCTGGAAGTAGGGGACACAAGGACGCTTGTCCCCAGCAAATCCGCCGGATTTTCAGACTGCAGCTCGAGGTATTCCAGCAGAGTGCATGACGGTACCAGTGGTTCGTGGTAGAACCACGGACGCGTCGGCACGATTACGAGCTGCAGCTGGGCCCTTCACTATTGCGGTGGGAGGAGCTCTATAAACATTTACTAGGACACTCTGAGACGGACTGAAGCATTTGAGAAAGGCTGATTGCCGAAACCGGTCATGCCGAATTCTTCAATGAACGTCCTGTGAAGCCCCGCTGTGTCCTTTTCTTCTGTCCGAAGTGGAACAAAGGTGTTGTCATGTTTTGCGTACAGCCTGCGGTGCACTAAAAGGACGCTTCCATCAAGTGGTCGCAATTACAATGGCATTTGGAAACTGTATGTGTCCGAGGGATCGGAATTTCGCGACCCGCCTACTTACCTGAGGTAACTGAGTATCTGCTGCCATGGTGCGGTCCAACACTGTGTGGAGAGGCACTTTTCATTGCCAATGTGTCTCCAGGCTTGGTGCTTCTGTGTGAGGAGGCTGGAAGTAGGGGACACAAGGAAGCTTATCCCCAGCAAATCCGCTGGATTTTCCTACTGCAGCTCGAGGTATTCCAGCCGAGTGCAAGACGGTACCAGTGGTTCGTGGTAGAACTACTGACACATCGGCACGATTACGAGCTGCAGCAGGGCCCTTCACTATTGTGGTGGGAGGAGCTCTATAAACATTTACTAGGACACTCTGAGATGGACTGAGGCATTTGAGAAAGGCTGATTGCCGAAACCGGTCATGCCGAATTCTTCAATAAACGTCCTGTGAAGCCCCGCTGTGTCCTTTTCTTCTGTCCGAAGTGGAACGAAGGTGTTGTCATGTCTTGCGTACAGCCTGTGGTGCGCTAAAAGGGACCCTTCCATCAAGTGGCCGCGATTACACTGGCATTTGGAAACTGTATGTGTCCGAGGGATCGGAATTTCGTGACCCGCCTACTTACCTGAGGTAACTGAGTATCTGCTGCCATGGTGCGGTCCAACACTGTGTGGAGCGGCACTTTTCATTGCAAATGTGTCTCCAGGCTTGGTGCTTCTGTGTGAGGAGGCTGGAAGTAGGGGACACAAGGCCGCTTATCCCGAGCAAATCCGCCGGATTTTCCTACTGCAGCTCGAGGTATTCCAGCAGAGTGCATGACGGTACCAGTGGTTCGTGGTAGAACTACTGACGCGTCGGCACGATTACGAGCTGCACCAGGTACCCTTCACTATTGCGGTGGGAGGAGCTCTATAAACATTTACTAGGACACTCTGAGACGGACTGAGGCATTTGAGAAAGGCTGATTGCCGAAACCGGTCATGCCGAATTCTTCAATAAACGTCCTGTGAAGCCCCGCTGTGTCCTTTTCTTCTGTCCGAAGTGGAACGAAGGTGTTGTCATGTTTTGCGTACAGCCTGTGGTGCGCTAAAGGGACCCTTCCATCAAGTGGTCGCGATTACACTGGCATTTGGAAACTGTATATGTCCGAGGGATCGGAATTTCGCGACCCGCCTACTTACCTGAGGTAACTGAGTATCTGCTGCCATGGTGCGGTCCAACACTGTGTGGAGAGGCACTTTTCATTGCAAATGTGTCTCCAGGCTTGGTGCTTCTGTGTGAGGAGGCTGGAAGTAGGGGACACAAGGACGCTTATCCCCAGCAAATCCGCCGGATTTTCCTACTGCAGCTCGAGGTATTCCAGCAGAGTGCATGACGGTACCAGTGGTTCGTGGTAGAACTACTGGCGTGTTGGCACGATTACGAGCTGCAGCTGGGCCCTTCACTATTGCGGTGGGAGGAGCTCTATAAACATTTACTAGGACACTCTGAGACGGACTGAGGCATTTGAGAAAGGCTGATTGCCGAAACCGGTCATGCCGAATTCTTCAATAAACGTCCTGTGAAGCCCCGCTGCGTCCTTCTCTTCTGTCCGAAGTGGAATGAAGGTGTTGTCATATATATATATGTATGTACATATATATATTATCTACTGGCGGTCGCCAGTAGATAGTTATAGTTACAACCTATTATCCATAGGAAATCCGCGACATTCTATTTGCAATAACGTTGGCGCCGGTTGACGAATCTTCGCGAAAGCTTCCAACTTGTTGGGGCGCTCCGGTCCGCTCCTACCCTGAAAGTCTCGGGGTGATACGTCAAGCGGGGGCCGAGAAAAAGGGGGTCCCAAAACGCGTTTTCCCATTCATTTTTCCATAGGAACCTTTAGTCGCAGCTACAGCTCGAACTGCTGAACGGAATTACCCCAAATTTGGCAAAGAGGTAGCCCTTGGTTCAGACTGGTGCCTTTTGCTAAAATGGTGTAAATTCGTTCAGAAGTTCCTGAGAAATTCACAATTAAAATCACATATATATCTATGGGCGCGTCGGATCCGCGTACCCTCCCGATCACGAGCTGCATGCTAATTGGCTGTCAACACTCCAAATCAAGAAGTGTTGGCAGCCATTTTGTCCCTCGGTAGAACCGAGGGACAGAAACAAGTGCGCAAGCGCAAAGGGGGCAGGGTAGAAACACCCTGACCCCTAGGTCTGCTCAGGGGTCCCACAAGGACCCCCTGGGCAGAAAAAAGATTATTATTATTTTTAAATCGGCGGGATGCGCTTAGGGTGCGCGTATCCCGCCGAGAAAAAAAAGAAACAAGTGCATAAACGCACAAAGGGGGCAGGGTAGAAACACCCTAAACCCCTAGGCCTGCTCAGGGGTCCCACAAGGACCCCCTGGGCAAAAAAAAGCATTTAAAAAAAATCGGCAGGATGCGCTCAGGGTGCGCGAATACTGCCGAAAAAATCGAAGCGCGGTCTCCCGCGCTTCGATAGCACTGGCCCTCGGGTGGCCCAAGTCCCGGGGGCATGGTGGGGGGATAATTTAATGTGTGGGGGCCTCAAGGGGCCCCCAAGCCCCGGGGACCGCCACCCCCGGGGCTTTTTAAAAATGGTGCGGGAGGGCTCTGAGCCCTCCCGCAGCCCCGGGGACCACCACCTCCCCGGGGCTTTTTTAATTAAAAATAAAACCAGTGTGGGGGGCTCCAGCCCCCACACGCCCCGGGGACCGCCACCTACCCGGGAACTAAACATTTTAATATGGGGGTCCGTTACGGACTCCCAGAGCCCCGGGGACCACCACCTCCCCGGGGCTGTGTACTGAATGGGAGGGGGCCGCGCGGCCCCCTCCTGGAGCCCTTGATGGCCCTGGGGACCACCACCCCCAGGGCTGGCTCCTGCAGTGTCCCGGGGTGCCTACCCCGGGACACTGTAGTTTGCTATGGCAGGACGGAGCCTCGCGGCTCCCGTCCTGCCATAGCTAAACTGCTTTGGATATTGGAAGAGAGAGCAGGAAACCTGCTCTCTCTTCCAATATCCAAAGCGATTGCTTTTCCACATGGGGAGCAGCATGTCAGCTGCTCCCCATGTGGAACAGCAATGCCGGCTCCCAAGGGACGTGGGGAGCCGGGCGGGACTGTGGGGGATTGGGGACCCCCCACAGTCCCCAACGGAGAGGGCCAGCCCGGGGGATGGGGTCCCCGGGGCAAGTAGTGGCTCGGGAGGGGGCCACGCGGCCCCCTCTCCAAAAAAGAGAAAAAAATGTTTAAAAAAAAATGGAAAGGCTGGCCCCGGGGGATGGGGTCCCCGGGGCCTTAAAATGGCCAGAGGAGGGGGCCACGCTGCCCCCTCAAAATAATAAATATAGAGGCCATGCCCCGGGGGATGGGGTCCCGGGGCCAATACAGGCCCAGGGAAGGGGGTCCACGTGGCCCCCTTCCCGTTTTTTTTTTTTTTTTGCAATTTAAAAAGAGGGGTATAAGGCCCTGGGGGATGGGGTCCCCAGGGCCCAAAAGAGAAAAAAGGAAGGGGGGCTACACAGCCCTCCTTCAGGGGACAAAAAAAAAAACGATCGGGCCCGCAGGCCCCGCCCCTTCCTTCACCACTCTGCAAACGCGCCCCTGGCGCGTTTGCAGAGGGGAACGAATTCCCCTTGAATACTGGGGTCCCTGGGGGCCAACTAGCCCACCAGGAACCTCAATATGCGCCAGGGGCTGCGTTGCAGAGACGTGTAGAGAGGCCACACCCTTTTACACCTCTCTGCAACGCAGCTCTGTGGCGCTTTTGGAGGTATATGGTGGGCTAGTTGGACTCCGGGGACCCTCAGGATTCAAGGGGACTTAATCCCCAACTTAAAACGCGCCACGGGCGCGTTTGCACAGTGGTGAAGGGAGGGGTGGGGCTTCAGGTGACATGTGTGCAAACAGGCCCCGTGGCTCGTTTTAAGATGGGAATTAAATCCCTTCAATCCTGAGGGTCCCTGGGGCCAACTAGCCCAACAGGTACATCCAGAAAGCGCACAGAGCTGCGTTGCAGAGAGGTGTAAAAGGGGTGTGGCCTCTCTACACGTCTCTGCAACGCAGCCCTGGCGCATATTGGAGGTTCCTGGTGGGCTAGTTGGCCCCTAGGGACCTCAGGATTCAAGGGGACTTAATCCTCAACTTAAAACGCGCCACGGGGCGCGTTTGCACAGATGTAACCTCAGGCCCCGCCCCTCCCTTCACCATTGTGCAAATATTCCTCTAAAATCAGCCGAAATACGAATTCCGATTTACTCACCTGTTATCAGGAGAGACCTCAGTGCTGTATCTTTCAGCCCAGTACTGGTCCTGAAAAGTAATTCTAACCATACTTACCAGTAACTTGAATTTCCTTCCATAGGCTAACATTGACTGGTTTCACTTGGAAATTCTTCTAAGTGTGGAGTTTTGGAACTTTAAAATATTCCTCTAAAATCAGCCGAAATACGAATTCCGATTTACTCACCTGTTATCAGGAGAGACCTCAGTGCTGCATCTTTCAGCCCAGTACTGGTCCTGAAAAGTAATTTTAGCCGTACTTACCGGTAACTTGAATTTCCTTCATAGGCTAACATTGACTGGTTTCACTTGGAAATTCTTCTAAGTGTGGAGTTTTGGAACTTTAAAATATTCCTCTAAAATCAGCCGAAATACGAATTCCGATTTACTCACCTGTTATCAGGAGAGACCTCAGTGCTGCATCTTTCAGCCCAGTACTGATCCTCAAAAGTAATTTTAACCGTACTTACCAGTAACTTGAATTTCCTTCCATAGGATATCATTGCCTGCTTTTTGCTGAAAAAGTTTCTAAGTGTTGATTTTTGAAACATACAAATATTCCTCTAAAATCAGCCGAAATACGAATTCCGATTTACTCACCTGTTATAAGGAGAGACCTCAGTGCTGTATCTTTCAGCCCAGTACTGGTCCTGAAAAGTAATTTTAACCGTACTTACCAGTAACTTGAATTTCCTTCCATAGGCTAACATTGACTGGTTTCACTTGGAAATTCTTCTAAGTGTGGAGTTTTGGAACTTTAAAATATTCCTCTAAAATCAGCCGAAATACGAATTCCGATTTACTCACCTGTTATCAGGAGAGACCTCAGTGCTGCATCTTTCAGCCCAGTACTGGTCCTGAAAAGTAATTTTAGCCGTACTTACCGGTAACTTGAATTTCCTTCATAGGCTAACATTGACTGGTTTCACTTGGAAATTCTTCTAAGTGTGGAGTTTTGGAACTTTAAAATATTCCTCTAAAATCAGCCGAAATACGAATTCCGATTTACTCACCTGTTATCAGGAGAGACCTCAGTGCTGCATCTTTCAGCCCAGTACTGGTCCTGAAAAGTAATTTTAGCCGTACTTACCGGTAACTTGAATTTCCTTCATAGGCTAACATTGACTGGTTTCACTTGGAAATTCTTCTAAGTGTGGAGTTTTGGAACTTTAAAATATTCCTCTAAAATCAGCCGAAATACGAATTCCGATTTACTCACCTGTTATCAGGAGAGACCTCAGTGCTGCATCTTTCAGCCCAGTACTGGTCCTGAAAAGTAATTTTAGCCGTACTTACCGGTAACTTGAATTTCCTTCATAGGCTAACATTGACTGGTTTCACTTGGAAATTCTTCTAAGTGTGGAGTTTTGGAACTTTAAAATATTCCTCTAAAATCAGCCGAAATACGAATTCCGATTTACTCACCTGTTATCAGGAGAGACCTCAGTGCTGCATCTTTCAGCCCAGTACTGATCCTCAAAAGTAATTTTAACCGTACTTACCAGTAACTTGAATTTCCTTCCATAGGATATCATTGCCTGCTTTTGCTGAAAAAGTTTCTAAGTGTTGATTTTTGAAACATACAAATATTCCTCTAAAATCAGCCGAAATACGAATTCCGATTTACTCACCTGTTATAAGGAGAGACCTCAGTGCTGTATCTTTCAGCCCAGTACTGGTCCTGAAAAGTAATTTTAACCGTACTTACCAGTAACTTGAATTTCCTTCCATAGGCTAACATTGACTGGTTTCACTTGGAAATTCTTCTAAGTGTGGAGTTTTGGAACTTTAAAATATTCCTCTAAAATCAGCCGAAATACGAATTCCGATTTACTCACCTGTTATCAGGAGAGACCTCAGTGCTGCATCTTTCAGCCCAGTACTGGTCCTGAAAAGTAATTTTAACCGTACTTACCGGTAACTTGAATTTCCTTCATAGGCTAACATTGACTGGTTTCACTTGGAAATTCTTCTAAGTGTGGAGTTTTGGAACTTTAAAATATTCCTCTAAAATCAGCCGACATACGAATTCCGATTTACTCACCTGTTATCAGGAGAGACCTCAGTGCTGCATCTTTCAGCTCAGTACTGATCCTGAAAAGTAATTTTAACCGTACTTACCGGTAACTTGAATTTCCTTCATAGGCTAACATTGACTGGTTTCACTTGGAAATTCTTCTAAGTGTGGAGTTTTGGAACTTTAAAATATTCCTCTAAAATCAGCCGAAATACGAATTCCGATTTACTCACCTGTTATCAGGAGAGACCTCAGTGCTGCATCTTTCAGCCCAGTACTGATCCTCAAAAGTAATTTTAACCGTACTTACCAGTAACTTGAATTTCCTTCCATAGGATATCATTGCCTGCTTTTTGCTGAAAAAGTTTCTAAGTTTTGATTTTTGAAACATACAAATATTCCTCTAAAATCAGCCGAAATCCGAATTCTGATTTACTCACCTGTTATCAGGAGAGACCTCAGTGCTGCATCTTTCAGCCCAGTACTGGTCCTGAAAAGTAATTTTAACCGTACTTACCAGTAACTTGAATTTCCTTCCATAGGCTAACATTGACTGGTTTCACTTGGAAATTCTTCTAAGTGTGGAGTTTTGGAACTTTAAAATATTCCTCTAAAATCAGCCGAAATACGAATTCCGATTTACTCACCTGTTATCAGGAGAGACCTCAGTGCTGCATCTTTCAGCCCAGTACTGATCCTCAAAAGTAATTTTAACCGTACTTACCGGTAACTTGAATTTCCTTCATAGGCTAAGATTGACTGGTTTTCAGCAAAAAGTTTCAAAGTGTTGATTTTCACAAACTACAAATATTCCTTAAAAATCGCCTGTATGACTTAAACGCATTTTTTCAACTGTTTACAGGAGATGCACCAGTGCTGGATCCAGGATCCAACACTGAGTAAGAAAAAGTAACGATAACAGTTTTTACCTGCTAAGTGAATTTCCTTCCATAGGATAACATTGGTGATTCTATGAGAAAAAGTTTCTAAGTGTCAACTTTTAAAATACAATAAAATTCCTTAAAAATCACGACTGTAACCAAAACGCTTTTACTCAACTGTTTACAGGAGATGTACCAGGACTGAATCTAGGATCCAGTCCTGTGGTTACAAAAGTAATCCATAAAGTAACTAATTGCATTTAACTAGAAATTCACATTGAGCTGAATGTTGCATTGTGTTTGAAAATGTGTTGCCCATTGCAACAACTGTAACTACTGTACTTAAAAGTCTATTGCCTATCTGCAAAGTATTTAAACTAAAGTAATTCATTCTGAGAAAGTATTTTTGTAATGTAATGTATAATGTAATTACAATGTAATTTAAAAAATAAAATATGTAAAAAAAATTGTTTCTAAAAATGTAGTAAATCAGTATGAAAAAAATTAATATAACAATTAATACATTTAAAAATTGTCATTTACAAAACCTTTGAAATTCACTGAAAAAACCGTAGGTTTCAGGCACGTTATAGTTAGAAATTAGCATTTAAAAAACCTTTGAAATTCACTGAAAAAACCATAGGTTTCAGACACGTTATAGTTACAAATTAGCATTTAAAAACCTTTGAAATTCACTGAAAAAACCATAGGTTTCAGACACGTTATAGTTACAAATTAGCATTTAAAAACCTTTGAAATTCACTGAAAAAAACCATAGGTTTTAGGGACAGTTATAGTTACTTGGACATTGCACTCGTACAAAACCCGTGAAATTCCCCCGTTATAGTTAGTTCAGCTAACTATAACTCGCGCCCCGCAATGCACTGCTGATGACGTCACATATTACATCACTCATGACATGGTCAGTGACATCACTGATGACATCACTGATGACATCTCAAATGACATCACTGATGACATCATCCACGTGATAATCTGATGCACCTCCTCACACCCTAATATAACCTTTGATACACCCACTCTAAATTACAGACTGCCATTCGCAAAACCATAGACACTCCAACACCAATAACTACATACCCACTCACTGATTCTTAGGTCTACACACACACATCCACTCACTCACCCGTACAGTCACTCATACTTACGGTCACTCAGTACAGGACTATCATATGCACTCTTACTCCTATATAGACACTCAAACAACGCCACTCATCCATAGAGATACTCACACACCTAGTCAGTCATGCAAATAATTAAACACACTGCCATTTACTCACCTATACAGTTATACACACACCAGCTCACTTACTCATACAAATAGTAGCACATTGTTACGCTCTTATACAATCACTGATACAAGCACACACTCATCCATACAGCCACTATCACAATCACTCACTCTTGCTTATAGCTATTTATATACTCCAACACACATATATACTGCCTTTCACATATGTAGTTACTCACACATGTACCACTGGGACATACATTCACTCACTAACACACTCTTACACACACTTACCCACCCATACAGTCTATCACAGATGCACTCTTGAAACCATCCACCCAGTGAATCACCCACTCACACATCTATGCACAGAGTTGCACACACCCCTCCCACACAAACACTCAGGCACCCATACAGATACTCAGACAAGCATTCAATAACTCATATAGACACTCATTTAGCTATTCACAAA